>JAJJID010000081.1:0-118223 GCA_022204955.1 Macrophomina pseudophaseolina
CTTCCGTGTCCTAGCCCAACTGCCATCCGTCTCCCGTTCCGTACCGCGTCACTCGTTCGCTACCGTCACGCCGGTAAAGGAAAGGGAGAGAGGCAGAGAGAAAGGTGTTTGTGGATGTACGTGTGTGTGTGTGCGGTTGTGTGTGCGGTTGTGTGTGTGCGCGTGTGTATGGAGCATACGCAAAGCAGTAAAAAAAAGAGCTATTCATTCGCTGGGCCTACAACTCATGCTCAAACGCCCCCCGACGAAACGGCCGCGACATCAAGTACCCAGTGCACCATCCGCCCGTCTCGTCTCTCTTTCTCTCTCCCTCTCTTGTTTGTTCGCCGGGTAGGTCCCTCCTTTCCCCCCTCCGTTCCCCTCGACCCGACCCGGCCGAGCGAGCCGTCTGTGTGCGTGCTCCTCGTCGTCGTGGTCGCAGCGCAGGAGGGAGTGATGCACGCACGCACGCACGCTTCGGAAAACGCCTCATCCGCAACGCCTCACCCACAGCTCCCGTCGATTTCCTGGCCTTCCGTGCTGTCCGCTAGCGCGCTTCCTCCTCCGTCTGACCCACTAAACTGCTCTGAGAGCCTAGTTCGGAATGACGACAAGAGGAGGAGCGAGAACCCACACATGCACACGACACACCTGCGCCAGGCCCGCCGCTTTGCCGCTTCGCCGCCCACGCACGCTAAGCTCGCGGGCCGCTCCCTTGTGCCTTGATGATGCACCGGCCTGACTCGCTGGCTTTTTCCGCCATGCGTGTACGTGCATGCTGCAGCTGCCTTCGCCGCCGTTCATCCTTCTTTTGTCTTTTTTTTTTTTTCCAAGGAAGATTAAGGGGACAGAGAAAGAGAGGGAGGCCGGTGTACATTGCGGTCTTTTTTTTTTCTTTCCTGCCCGTTTCTTTTCACCGGTCCTGATGTGCGGTCTTTTGCTAGAAGGCTCCATGATTGTCGACGAACAGCAAGACACGACCGGGGTTCGGGGGTGCCGCTGGTCGCCCCGGGCCACCTCCCTCCATTCGTATGAATGGCACGTTCTGTACACTTCCTGTTAGCCCAGTACCCGCGCCGCTTGGATCTTCGTTTCTGATGCGGTCTGGACCGCGAGGTGTTGGGCTGACCGGTCAGAAGGGTGGGTTGATCTATGAGCTTTGGGTGGAATTTCGTGCTCCTGCTTTTGCGGATTTGCGGTTCGATGGTGGCGTGTTGGCTGCGTCTTCGGCCTGTGCGGTATGTGGAGGCAGGTCTTTTCTGTCTGGGGTATTTTGCTCTATCGAGAAGAGACCAGGCAGGAAGGTGATGTGGCAGAGCACTTCCTCGTACTCGTCTCGAGTGACGGGGCCAGAATGAGCTGGCCGTGCTAGGGTCTTTCTCTCTGACTTAGGGGTAGGCAGATTCGACGTCGAGTTCTGTGTTGTACGTGTGCACATCCGTAATCGGCATCCGTATTCACCGAAAGGTCTGCATTCACGGCTCTACTGTACATGCCAATGATCCGGCTTGGTGTATGCCAAGGCCGAACATGCCATCCACATTTACCACGTCCGCAGTGTGCAAAAAAAAAAAAAAGGCCCATTCAGCTGCAACGCCCCGGCATCACCTACCATGCCAAAAGCTTCGCAACCCCCGCCTGTACCCTTCACCCTCCCAGACTGTACCAGCCTCCCTCACACATCCAACTAATCCCCCTCGCCACAATCGTCTCAGCCTGTCACCCGCCCATCCAACCCCCTGCAGCCATATCGGCGCAGATAAGCACTAACTCGGCAAATCCGACCATGTGCAACGCGCACAACCATTTGCCTCCCTACATGTCCTGTTGACCGCCCTTGTCAGCCGTAAGGCAAGCATGCAAAAAGCTTCCGCCACCTCCCATGCAACCCCCACCCCCATCGCTGCAGTAACGGTAGCAACGGCGGCAGTAGTAGCGGCAGCAGCAGCAGATAGTCACGCCATAAGGCTCAGACATGTGCCGCCGGCCGATCTGGCTCTTTACTCCTCCTAGACAGCCAACCCGGTCTGCATTCTCAACGGTGAGAAGATCTGCGAGCTGAACTAACACGAAAACAGCAAGAAAAGAGAGAGAGAGAGAGAGAGAGAGAGAGAGAGAGAGAGAGAAAGAAAAAGCAGGGTAACAAGCCAGCTCCTGCTAGTGTGCAAATCGATGAAAGCGTACTTCGCCTTTTTTTTTTTTTTGGTTTGCGGCTTGGAAGGGACAAGCGGGCATCTGCCCCGGCTCAGATACGGGGAAAAGAACGACGGAGGATGGGATGAAAGCAGCATGCTTTACCATGGCTCAATGGTATGTACGATAGTCAGGGCCGAGTATGGGTCTGTGAGTTCACCAACGAAGGGAGGGAGAGAGGGGGGGGGGGAGGAACCTTGGCGCTGCTGCAAAGGGGATCTCAGATCGACCGGTCTTCGATCGAAAACCCCCGGCGCTTTTCCCGTGGGAAATGTGGACCCGGGAAGCGTAGTGCGATCCGGAGCTTATGTGGCTCTCTGACGCGGGTGAAGTGGCAGCGACGGGGGTCCAGGGACGCAACCATGTTGTTAAGCAGGGGTTGGAGAACGGGAAGAGATCGGAGATGTTGCCGAGTTGGGAGGCTCGTGGAGGCGCAGGATTGGTTTGGTCTTGGTAGATGTCGACAGTGCATTCTCTCTCTCTCTCTCTTTTTTTTTTCCTTGCGGGTATGGGAAAACGGCATGAGACCTGTCTCCTACATGCATCATTGGTCGGCAACAGCAGCATGAGCGGGATATTTTGGAGAGCTGAAACGGCAGCTACGTGTCCGATGAGGGGGCTATGGAAAAGAAGGCAACTGCTTGGTGGAGTAAGGAGTGGAGGCTGGATCTGGGAGCTCGGTCAGCCGCCCACGGCTCGGCATGCAGAAGCCTTTGCATGAGCGGAGGCATGTCTCTGCAACGAGCGTACGTGCAGGTGCCGTCGATCAAAGCAAAAGAGACGGCTCAGCGGCGTTGGCGGGAAGAAGGAAAAGAGAAACTGCCATGTCTTTGGACCGATTCGAAAAGCCAAATCTCCCATGTGCTGAGCTGTCGTCCAACCAAATGCGTATATGCGGCCAAGGCGCTCTGCCACTTCCCTGTTCAACCGTATTCCGGGTTAGGTAGGATGCAAGATGGGAGCAAGGGCATGGCGTATCTGCCCGTAAGGATTGGGGAGACTACTGTTGGCTACTATTCTGTGCGACTCCAGATGCCACGAATGAGAGAGCATCGTGACACTGGCCATCCGGGGTCGTGGTGGACCCACACGCTCACGGCAATCCTGCCAAGCTTGATCTTCTCTTTTGCCCCCTCCGTCTCTACCTTCCCATCCAGGCCATGGCGTCAGCAGCCGCCTGCCCACCTTGCCCCTTCATGGACTGGGCCGCATGAGAGTGATACAGCGCTTCAGTGCTAATGCGGCTGGCGGTCGTTACTAAAAACGGGTACTAGGACGGCTCGGTGCGTGCGATTTGATGCGCACATGCTTGTCAAAGCCGGTTCTTACATAGCCTGGTCGTTTGAGTGTTGCGTGGGCGGGTGCTTCTGGTCCAGATTCGTGGAGTTAGTGAAGGCTGCTACGTCCGCGCGCATTGCTCCCCTTCGCCGCCCAGCCCAGGCAGCTGCAAGAGCCATGATCGCCTCGAAGGAAGCGGCTGCTCGCATACTCTGCCACCGGAGATTGCCGGTTTGCGGGAAACGCATGCACCCACGCACGCCCGTTTGCCCGTCCGATCGGAGGGACGCAGGGCGGGCAACTGGTGTGGGTACGGTGAGCGCACGCGACAGGGGGCCCCGGGCTCAGAAAGGCGAACAGGCACCAGCAGCATGTCAAGGCCGAAGCGGGCATGGTGTAGAAGACGGAAAAAAGGGGGTAATGGCCATCGGGTGGCGTTGGCGCGCCGGGCCAGGGCACCCACGGCGAGGTAACGGACCGGGTCGATGCGCGCGTGCCCCTCGCTCGGTACGGGACTCTCCATCTACTGGGACAGGGTGGGTTTGGCTCGGCGCGGGTGGTTTTCCTCCTGAGTGAGGTCGTGAAGTGTGCATATCGAACAGTTCCTGGTGTGGGAGCCGCTCGGAATTCACTCCAAATAACGCCCGCCGAACGGAATCATGGCTAGCTAAATGAACATGGCATTTACTCTGAGGGGAATAACTGTTGCTGAGTGGTGAAAGCGGTGATAGATCGGCTGGTGGTCTCCGAATGGTCACAGTGATGACTCGTTGCTAGTGCAGAGGTTGCGTAGGAAACTAGGATCTCGCACATCGTTGGCCCTGGAAAGCAGCACAGTTGGGCATTCGGCTCTTTGGAAGCCATACTTCGGAAGAGCATGGGCTGGCATTCTGTACAGTCCTAGTGAGAGACAGGGAAGTGTATGATAGGCTCTGACGTCGCCGCATGGACTCGCCGATAGGGCAGGGCAAACGGCCCGTCGGCCGAAATCGCGAACGCCTGCATTCAGCCCTGTCGTCCCCCATCTTCACGATCTAACATGCCTGAATGGACGATTTGAAGCTTGGCGACGTGAGATTAAAAGTGATGCCAAGAGATGTGCCAGATTTCCTGCTCTCTTCGCAGGGATTCCCATTGAACGTGGTCGAGTCGGAGATACGAGATGCATCGTATCTCCATAAGAGCGGACCTTCACAGATTCTCTCCACCAACAGCGAGGCACCAAGAACCAATGGGCTCTTTGCGCGGCGCCGCCTTCCTCTCCGTCTGATCACGCAACACAGCAACTATGACTCGGTCGCGATCTCCTCAGCTTGCCAGACCCTATGAGTAAGTTCTCGGCATACGGCGCAGAAATAGGCACTTGTCAGCCCACCACTTCCGCCAGAGCCGCCCGGCCGTGTTCGAAAATTCGTGGGCTCGATGACTCGCGCACAGGTTCCCAGGAAAGTCCCACATCGCTGCCGTTGCCGGAGGATCTGCCGCCTTGCGGCGCCGGAGAGCTGCGTTGTGGATGACGCGCGTGATTTCGCCATCTGTCAGTAATTGATGGGCGGACGTTCCCAAAAGTGGCTTGCTGGCCCGGCCTCACGTTTTCCTGGGGCCCCCCCCGGGGCGGAGGAGCACCCAACCAATGATCTACGAGGCCACCAATGCAGACCGTTTTCCGCTCCGCCTTGTCACTGGCGGCAGTCCTGTGCCCGCCAAACCAGGAGGTGACACACGCCACGGCCGGCATGCATGCCGCCGTTCACAGGAAGATTGACAGCCGGTGGATGACATCCGCACGACGATGAGACGAGCCAACATCAGCCTCGGTTGGCGCCGCTGACAATGGCCATCCACATGCGGAAACCCGTGCATGGATCTGGCCAGGCGATGCTGCAAGCCCGGACCCTGGAGGCGATTGACCTGCGAACTCGCGATCGATCTGCGTTTGCCTCAAAACGTGCCCTGCCTGCCGCAGCAGCTCCGTATCACTTCCGTGCCTCACTATCGATCCTTTCGCATCGTTTCCCCTTTAGGAGCATGCTCCTCTGTCGATAAGACCGTTGTCGCTGGTAGGCGACGGCCTACTGGATTGGCCGTAGGCTCTGCGGGGGGAAGCGCGGAAGAGCGGTGATCGTTGAGCTTAGGCCGCATGGCGTTAAGGTCTTGGAAGTGCGAGCTAAGGCGGAGAAAGCAGCGGCCGTTGTGCGCCAAGGTCATGCTCTGGTCAGTGGTCAGTTTTTTCTATGTCCCCTATGTAGGCCCACCCGTCTCGTCGACGTCGCATCAGAGCGCGTACGTGTCATCCTTAGCCTGAAGATATGCAGGGGAGGAATCTCTGCATTCTTTTTCTTTTTTTGGCGGTTGCGTCCGGACTTTGGATCCTTCGTGAATGGGTAACCATGAATTAAGTTCAATAAGAGGCGGCAGGACGCTTCTTATCAGGCCATTCTCACATCCTGCATGTTCCAGGGGACACGGAATCGCAGGGCTAGCTGGACTGATTTGAGGCCAGGCCCGTAGATCGTCTTTGCCATCACTTACCCCCTGCGTGTCGATCTTCGTTTCTTCTGTATTGGATGCTTCAGCGCTGGAGCAGTGGAGCAGGATAGCAATACAGAGTATAACAGCGGACGGATAAGCGGGCCGTGATGAGGTGGCACGACAGGCCTCTATGAATTGTAACTACGTCATCTAGGAATAAAACGTTGGAAATGGAATACATCTCGACCAGCCGCAGCAGGTGTTGGTAGCACCACAGTGCCAGTTGGTTAAACTTTGGAATTCTCGCCTGCTGCGGCTCTTCGCCATACTGGCCATGAATGGAAAACGAAGAAAAGTGCAATGTTTATGCGAGATGAGGACGCACTGCAGCAGTGCAGATTTACACTAGAGCAAGTATTGGTCTAACTTCTGGCTGGGCGTTCATGCATGCTTGCTTTTCTCCATCCTTTTCTTGTTTTTGTTTCCGCTCGTTGCTTTTTTCTTGTATGACCCGGAGGCGATGACCTAAGCAGCCCGAGTGGGCGAAAGTTGATTGGTGCTCCTCGCGACGTGGGCCCTCCGTTTCTAACCTGCACGGCCTCAAAGGGTGGATGTCGTGCCGAATCTCTACTAAACTTAATACAGAACCCTTCCGCACAGGCGCCTGTCGCAGGTGATGCAGGGATGGTTAGCTGGCTGGTTGATCCGAGATAGTGAAGTGAAGGCGCAGCCGATGATCCTCGCCAACCCTGTCTCGGGACGAATCACTGGTACATCCCTGTCTTCCTTTTGTTTCTTGCATGAGATACTTCGAGAGTTGCACGGACTTCTCTGACACACGGACTGTGACGAGCACGGGACTGGAAGTTCGAACACCTGCCCCACGATGCTGTGTGCTACGTAGTACGTCGACCCGGATTTCGGTTGGCCGGGATGTGAGTTTTCCCGGCTGTTGGTTCCTCTTGTGCACGCTCTTACTGCAGCACAAATTGGACAGGTGTTGAGAGGGCCCACGTATCCAGTATCATCTCCACACCAATAGTTTCGTGGTCTGCGGGGTGTTCTGCAGCCGAAAACTACAGAAACACGCACAGAGCGCACACGACACCTGCGTTGGAGGACACCTGCAAAGGATCCGGCCGTGCCCACAATTAATTTTCGATTTCCCTTTTTTTTTTTTTATTTTCGCTCATGCAACATGTGGCATTCGACTTTCAAGGGAATTAATATCCGGAGGGACGGGGACAGAGACTGGAGCGGCTGGATGTGCAGACCGTGCCGCTTCCTGCACGTGATACGCTCCACTCTCGTATCAGTGAGGCGAAAGAAGCCAGGAGCTTCATGGGGGCAGCGAGGTCCAGGGCAGGAAAAGAAAGACCGAATCGGCAAAGGGCATGCTAAGCATCGCGGGCAGTGAGAGGGCCCTGTTCAACCAGCCCGTGCGATCATATCCGTCATGTCCTCATCACCAACTCCGCGATCCATCCTTTCCCTCTCCCTATCCCAAAACCCCCCTCCCCTCGTCCCCGTGGCAATAGGTTCTGCCCATCCAGCAGTGGCCGCGTCACTAGATTCTCAGACGACCAACAGCAACTGCACGATCCCTCAGGGAGAATCCACCCTGCTGCGGCGCAATCGCCTTTTTGTCGAAGTCGACGTGTCACATTGCTGCTCCAGGTCAACGAATTTTATGCACGCCCAAAGGGCTCATCCCATCAGCTCACCGGCGAATCCTTTCGCATTACCCGCCTCTGATCATCACACCTGGATCACCGATGCCATGCCTGGATCACTACCGCATCGCGTAGCTTCCGCGCGGGCCATGCCAGACACGGCATCCAGGAGCTGGCCACTGCTGCTCCGCTCGGCTGGCCTGCTCCCACCCCCGCTCCCGTCCTCGCTTCCGCTCCGCCAGATCCCACTGCTGCCTCTTCTCCGCTGCGGACCGTCGCTTCGTCCACTCCGCTCAGGAGGCCCATGTCGAAAACTTCATCTCCTCCGCCCGTCCCGCACACCTCATTCATCACCGCTCGAATCACCAATAACCCCCACCGGCTGATCCACCAGATATGCTTAAACTCCGATAGGCAGCTTGCCCAATGCGCCAGGATGGCCAGCGCGAGAGGATCGCGCCTCTCTAGGGCCTTCAAGAATGATTTGGGCAGCGAGGCCGGCCACTCCAGCGCTATCGTATGCAGACGTGGCCGCACGGCAAGGCGGCGAAAGAGCAGACTGAGGGCACTGATGGGCGGCAGAAAGGTCGACAAGGGGTCATCCTCTCCCGTCATACCAGGCGGACATGCACCTTGACCGCCAGTATCGGCAAAGGAAGAAGTGTGCACGGCATCAGCAGGGCACCCCTCACGCGCATCAGCATCGGAAGACGCGACGGCAACAGCAGCAGCAGCAGCAGCAACGGAAGTCCTCTCCAACACCACGTCCACGACCCTGCCCAGCGACTCCTCCGCGTCGGGCGCCGGCCGTCCATCGCCGAGCTCCTCCCCCGCGCGCACACGCTCCCGCACAAAGTTGCCGATCTCGCTGGCTGGCGCGCCCGCCTCCCACGTGCGCTTGTACAGCGCGTACGTGCCGCAGAAGAGCCGGATGACCTGGCGCGCCTGATCCAGCATGTCCTGGCCGGGTGCGGGCGGGAAGACGAAGGCGCTGGCCAGGATGATGGAGGAGCAGGTCAGCAGCGCGTCCGCGTCGTCGTGCCGCCTTGTGCGCGTTGCTGGCGCTGCCTCCTCCCCTCGATGCAGCAGGCTCGCGACGGCGGGGGCGAAGCTGACAAAGGCGCGGTCCTGGTAGGCGGCGGCGAGGGCGACGTGGCGGGCACGCTCGGCGTGGTTGAGGGGCGCGTGCTGCTGGTACATGATGGCGCGGTGCAGCGAGGCCAGGGCGAGGGCGGCGAAGTAAAGGAAGTCGTGCGACGGGGCGAAGGCGCGCACGGCCTTGTCCCAGCGCCAGAACTCCTCCGAGACGTGGTATTCGGGGTCGACAGTGATGACGACGGTCGTGTAGTGGTGGAAGATCTCGCCGCCTTGCTCGAGCAGGAGGTGGTCGGCGCGCGTGGTGGCACGGTGGACGGGGATGCGATTGGCGCGGCAGACGAGGCGCTGCTGGTAGGCGTTACCTGGGGTTGGTGCATGCAGCTGACGTTCCGGGACACGATGCTCCTGCGGGTGCTCCGGCTCTTGCTGGGCAAAGGGGTTGTACTGCGAGAGGAGATGGGTGTAGGTGCATCTTCGGCCCTTGGACTTGCAGCGCAGGCATTGCGGCTGCGTCTCGTCGCACTGTTGCAGCACAGTGGCCAGACGGGGCACCATGTCAGCCCAACACAGCAACGGCGCACGGCATTGATGTCTCGGCGCTCAGGGCCAGGGCTGGGGGAAGCGCATGCCCGAGGGGGTGTGTGGATATACGGACCTTTACCCGTCTCTGCTTACACTCGCGACAGCCGTGGTGGGAGTTTTTGTGGGCGCGGCGGCTGTACATTCTGGCTCGGATGCAATGCTGGCGCGGCCGTCGATTCCATGACGCAACCGACTTCGGGCCTTTAGGGACGAGAGCTGCTAGCAGCTGCACGGCGAGGCGCCTCTGCCGCAGATGGCGCCCTGGCCCGGGATTGACGAACCAGACGCTTCCGGGTATGCAGCCGGCAGTGGAGATAGGCGATTGTCAGCAGATCGGGCGTCGAGGCGGTGCTGCGTCGCGCTGTTGTTGCAGAGCAGAGACACAAGCACTCGCGCGCGATGGCCGGCGAGGAGGCCGGAGTGGTGCAGACGAGGTGGTGTCTGCCTGCGCGCTTGCTGCCTGCGGCGTGACGGTTCTTTTTGGCGGCCGGGGAAGGAGCGATCGAGCCCGATCGGACGTGTGACTGCTTCCAGCCGTCATCCTGTGGGGGCCGGACTTCCAACGACACTTCTCCAAGTCGCGTTCTACCCTCGCCCCTCGCCATTGGATCATCCGCCAGCAAGGCCTTCCGTTGCATATGTCGGCATTGCAGATGCAGGGCGGGCGGCTCATGCAGTGCGTCCTTCGTAGCTCGAATGGCCCGAGGCGAGCGCTGCTGCCAGTCGTGACGGAAGAGGCTTCCGTGCCGCTGTTCCTCGACGTCCTCGGCCTGGTAAGTCGTTGCCGAGCATGACGGGAAGTCACGTGGTATCGACTACTGCTACGCTTCTTTTTTTTTTTCGTGAATCACCCTGGTCTAACCAACACAGACGATCAGCTGTCCATCCACCATTGCGACTCTTCATGCCGAATTCACTACGTGTGAGTTGAAGTGCTAGCAAGTCAACAAGCCTTTGGCTGACGCATACAATTAGTGATGAATCAGCGTTCACCAGGAATATTTCTCTCGTTGTAACATCAGCCAGGTGGACCCCTGCACTCCACGTCGAGTAAGCGCGGTTTGGCTACCACGAGCTGGTGGAATCGCAGCATTTCCCGCTGTGGTGTTGTGCGTCATGGCATTCGCAATTCAACATGGTGTATCAGCCATCAGCTTACCTCCAGTCAGCCCGTGACGCGTTCTACAAGCTGCTCACGGGCTGTCTAACTCCGCGTGGTATTACTGGCGGAGTATGCTTCTTGAAAGCGGGGCTCGACTTGTGAAGTGTATCGTCTCCAAGCCTTTTTTTTTTTTCGTGGCAGCCATAAAGTTCGTTCACCAACAAGGTTTCTGCTTGCTCCGCTGCGTCGCCCTCATAACCCCTCTTGTCCGTTCGTTGCATCTCATCCTTGATCCTCGAGGTTATCGGTAGCGGAGGTAAAGATCTGAACGCCTCATTCAAACCACTCACACGCAGCCCGTGTGTCCCGAATCAGGAGTCATGTCTCGCGACAGTGGAGTGTCTTTGGATCATCCGCCTTACGGTCGCCGTCTTATTGTCACAACTATCGACGATGTAGCCCGGGCTTCTCCAAACCGCACTTATGCGTCCGCTCCCGTTTCTGCCAGTGACATTTCCCTCGGATTTCGAGATATCACATACGCACAATTGGCGGCCGCGATCGATCGCACGGCCTACTGGCTAGACGAGCATATTCCCACGCCACCCTCCTCCTCTGATTCGACATCAGCTGTCTTTGCGTCCACGGATTCTGATCTGGATGGTGATGACAGCATCCAGACATTTGCCTACTATGGACCGCGCGACCTCCGCTACATCGCCTTCATTTGTGCGGCCATGAAGACAGGCCGGCGGCTCTTGCTCACGAGTTTGCTCGGTTCTCTGGAAGCGCAAGTTTACCTCGCCAAGGCAGCCAACTGTCGCTTCTTTCTGTACGCAGCAGGCGGATCTGGCGTACTTCCAGAGCATGTGAGGGAGATTCCAAGACATGTGCGAGGGGGAGTGAGTTCAACCGTCCCTGAAATCGACGACCTATTCCTTGGGAAAGAGCAAATGCCGCATAAGCATTATCCGTACGAGAAGACCTGGGAGCAAGCCAGGGAGGATGAGGTTGCCATCTACCACACGTCCGGCAGCTCCGGCTTCCCCAAACTGGTTCCGTACACGAACGAAATGATGGCGCGTATGGACTCATGGAATCTCCTAGAAGATGTAGACGGCATGACAACAAGCAAAGAGTACTACGCCGACAAGCGCATGTGGGTTGCCGTGCCCATCTTCCACGTAGGTGGAACCTCCCCGCCACCTCCCAAACCCACTATACCTGTCCTCCGCACAACCTTCCATCCGCTAACAAGCCACCCCATCCTAGCTTTCCGGCACTATTCTCGCCCTCGCATGCGCCCTCTTCCTCCGCACGATCCCTGTTTTGAGCCCACCCACTCTTCTTCCCACCCGGACTCTCTTTGCCTCCATGCACGCCCACGCCCGCCTCGACGGCCTCTTCTGCCCGCCCGCCCTCCTCGAAGACCTCGTCCGCACACCCGCCCTGCACCCGGCCCTCCGCTCGCTCCGCTCCCTCGTCTACGGCGGTGCGCCGCTCTCGCCCGCGGCGGGGTCCTTCCTCGCGCCACTCGGCTCGCTGCGCACCTGCATCGGCAGTACCGAAGGCAACTACTGGCCAGCGCTCCGACCGCCCGACGACGACTGGGACTACATCGCGCCGCACCCGCGCATGTGCGCCTCGTTCGAGCACCGCGTCGACGACCTGTACGAGCTGGTGGTGCGGCGCGCCCCGGACAGCCTGGCATTCACCAACTTCTTTCAGGCGGCGGCGAAAATGATTGTTACGGGGAAGCGGGAGGCGGAGGTTGCCAAGACGTTCAATACAAAGGATCTGTGGAGTCCGCATCCGGACCCGGATAAGATGAGGCTGGGAGCGGGATTGTGGAAGTGTAGGGGGAGGACGGACGATTTGGTGGTGTTGACGGGCGAGGTTAAGATGTATGCGGGTGGCATTGAGGAGAGGGTGAGGTGCCATCCGCAAGTGAAGCACGCGCTCGTGGGAGGGTATGGGCGCAGGGTGCCGTTTATGCTGCTGGAGGTCGCGGATGGTGTGAGAGTGGAAGATGAGGCGGAGCGGGAGAGGCTTTTGGACGAGTTATGGCCGGCCGTGGAAGATGCGAACAGAGATATCGGTGTGAGAGGAAAGTTGAGAAGAGGGTTGACGCTGGTAGCCGCTCCAGAGAAACCTTTTGTGAGGGTGGCGAAGGGAACGGTGGAACGGAGGGGTACGTTTGCGAGGTACGAAGAGGAAGTTGACGACATGTATCGCAGGTTCCACAAACATCATGGGGATTCTATCGGAGAGTGACGCAGTATTGGCGGCTCTTCCAGGTGCTAGCTGCAACGAACGGTCCGTTTTGATGCTATACTGCCACAGTGGTCTTTCTTCGACCGTTTGAACTGGTTCATCTAGAAACATTTAAGCTTCAAGCTTCGACGATCGTTCATCATTGGTTAGGAGCGCGCGAGGTAATAGGAGGCCTCAGCGGAGTATTCATGGCAAGAAACTTCATATATCTATCTTCGAAGCCAAGTGATGCTTGCATTGAAGATCTAATCGCCCGGGATCATGCTGAGCACCGATATATTAATGGGGGGTTGTGAACTTATGGAGGCTCTGCAAGGTGTTTCAAGTCACTGGCAAGACTAACGCCAGCGGTGGTGACGCAGGACTCGGGGTAGGTAGCCCGAACCCCACAAGACGTTTCGTTTGGCGGGTACTGCAAGGAACTGTCTCCGCTGTGTTGCTCAAACGGTGCGTCGCACAGACGTGTAGATCTCTCACCGCTGGAGGATCAGTGCGTTTGCCAGAAAATATAGCATGAAGTCCAGGTGTGTCGACGAGGACTTTGTACAGCAATCGACCCACTGTCAGCATTAAAGAATCTCATGGGCGCACTGATGTTTTATGCAGCTTAACTATCCGCCCGTCCAACCCCGCGGAATATCGGCAGTTGTTCTTGAGTCAAGCAAGTAATTGTCATTCCCGAGGGGACAATAGCCGGATCTTCTGTGCATCTGTGCAAATCCATGACTCGTCATGGATCCTTGGTCTACGCGGCGACCGAACACGATTTACAGCGTCGGAGCGGTAAATCCGATAGAATTGATCGATATAGGCCACGAATGTACGATTAAGATTAATAAATGAAAATAACACTGGGGAAGTGACTCTTAAACTCTGACATCCGTCACCGGTGATGCTCGCAGGATTTACGCATGCATGTGGCTTGTAGTGGACGGATCACGGGTACAACCGCGCCACAGATACCAAGAAACCCACCAGCTTCTTTAAGCTCCACCGGTGTCATTTCGGAAAGGCAGCCGCGCACACCGTACGGCGTAGCAGTGGACGGACTTTGTTTCATTATGTTTACGCGAGTCTATATATTGACATGTGTTCGCCAAGGGCTCCCCGTTTTGAGCCGCTTTAACTACATCTGTAATGCTTGTGCTTTGCCTTACCTCCCTGTACTGTCCAGAAAGGAGCCGGGGTGCCCCGCACAGTGGCCCAACACATTACCCTGTCTCCTCCCAAATTTTTCCAGATGACTCTCTCAGCAGGCAGTCCTAATTTTCTTTCCTTGCTCATTTCCATCGCTCCATCGGTATCAGTGACGGGCGTGGTGTGATTCACGGCAGTCATGGCTCCTCCAGAAGCTCTTGTGGAGACGTGGTGTTTGTACGCCGTTGGCACTCTGGTGATTCTGGCCAGAATTGCCTGTAGGTGGAGAATGATAGGGGTCCAGAACTTTAAACCAGATGACTACATCGTCGTACTAGCCTGGGTAAGTGGCATCGCCTCGACTCAAGCCCAAAGTCCGGCATGCAAGACATTCGATGGACGTTAATCGCCTTGGATAGATCACCTACACGGTTATGACCGTTGCCGCGCACCTGGTTGGCGGGCTCGGCGACTTGCATGCAATCACACTGGAACAACGCCGACAACTGACGCCCGAGCAAGCTGCACCGCTCATCTACGGCACGCAATGGTTCTGTGCTGGTGTAGCGACATACGTCGCCTTTATCTGGATGCTGAAGTTGAACATGTTGTTCCTATACCAACGCATTGTCAACGGACTGTGGGTGGCCAAATTTATCAAACCGGCCATGGGACTCGTGGTCGCGACCTTCATCGCCATCATGATGATTTTGTTCTGCTCTTGCAGACCCTACCACAGGATGTGGATAGTATACCCGGACCAAGGAGGTGCGCATCCTTGTGCCGCTGCACACCAAACGCCCTCTGCTGACACTGTCTCTCCATACCGACAGAAATCTGCCAGCCGCAAGCCACCATCAACCTCGTCCCAGCCCTCGTCATGAACATCCTAACAGACATGTGCATCATGGCCATCCCGGCGCCCGTCATCCTCCCCGTCAAGACGACCATCTGGCGTAAAGTCAGTCTCTTAGTCCTCTTTGGCGCCGGCTTCTTCATCATGACCGCCGCCGTCCTGCGCGTGGTATTCGTCCTCGTGGTTAGTAATTTCCCCCGTACTCCCATCTACCTCCCTCACTTACCCTCCACCCCCGTCCCCCTCGCCCCATTCCAACAATATGCTCAAGCCAAACCCGCCCCCCCCCCGCACAGCTCGGCAACGGCAAAACCGCCGCCATCTGGTCCTGCCGCGAAGACCTGGTGGCCATCCTCGTCGGCCAAGCGCCCATGCTGCGCCCGCTCTTCACCCGCAAATTCTGGGCCGAAGGCTACGGCCCGAACTCGACGCACTTCTCTTCCAGTCCCGGCGGCGGCCGCAACAAGAGCACGGGCATGTCGTACGAGCTGTCGGCCAACAACAACAAGCGGAGCTACAAGAAGAAGGATCCGTACAGCACGACGGCGGTGTTGGCGACGATGCAGGACGGCGATTCGACGGAGAAGATTATCGATGGGGGGGCGTCGTCGTACCACCATGGGAGCGGGTTGACACCGGGGGAGATGGAGAGCGGGGAGCTGGGAGGGGGCAGGTTGGTGATTAGCGTGAAGAGCCAGGTGGACGTGGAGTCGGTGGAATGTGGGAGTAGTGTGGGCGGAATGGAGCGGATTGAGGAAGAGAGGGTGGAGTACTTGAGGCCTGGGGATGCGAGTGCTTGGAACAGGCAGCATGGGCTAGGTACTGGCGGGAATGGGTATGCTGGGAGAGCATAAGTGTTCATGGTATGGAGAGATCGTCGAGACGACGTAATGGCAGAAGGGATGATTATGTCAAAACGGATCCTGGCCTCCTCCCAGGCGTAGGTCACTGACTTATCTCACGGGTATGTTAACTTTGCACGAGTTTCCAGCGCAACCGCGCTCCGGAGGTAAACGAAACGGAGGCGGACGCGCCAGCACTTCAATCCACAACGCAACCCACTTCCCCAAACGCCCCCTAATGGGGCAAAAAGAGATCTCTCCGCTCCCAGAATCGAACTAGGGACCTTTTGATGGCATATACACTACCGCTTCCGGTGAGGGAAGCGCAAGATATTACAGTCAAACGTGATAAACCAACTACACCAAGCGGAGGGCAGAAAGTGGATAGCCACTTTCGCTTGGATCTGGCAATTGATGAGAAAGCGCTCGTTGATTTGGTATATATCAAATAAGGCGTAGGAATGAAGATGGAGAACGAATGAGAACTGAAAAAACGGGGTAGAAGAAAAGGCTGGTGTTGAGTTCGCTTGGAAGAATTTCGGCGAAGGGCCTCACTGTTGCACGGATTGCAGAGGCACCATGCGCAACAACATGAGTCCGACTGCATTTCCTGGCGGCGTTTGTTTGTTTCTTTCCTTTTTTTTTTTTTTTTTCGTTGGTAGTCTGATCATACCTGGAGTATATTAGTAGGCAATGAGCGTCTGGAGGCTGGCGTGGTGTGTACTTGAGATCAAAGCTTTACTTTATTGATTATACGGGAATAGAAAATGGTCCTTGAGACCATGAAACGAAGGAACTGCCCGGCAACCTACCTGGTGTGACTGCGATTTTGAGAGCATAGAGGGCGCATTTCACGAGCTTAGGAAGAGCGCATCTTGACTTTATTTTGAATCACAGTCACATCGCACACCGCATAGATGAATTGTAAAAAGAGTTTGTACATTGCTACACCGATGCCATTAATTGTAACACGGTTCTGAGCTCCGGATTGGTTTCGTCCATCATTAAGTCTGTGAGCATTTGTTAGACTTACAGCTCAGCGTTACTACTAGCTTTGATGCTGTCTTACCATGCCGAAAATTCGCAGTTCATGTGCGAACATTTACTGCTTGCGGTGCAGACCACCGGTGTTACCTGTGTCGTGGATGGCGTTGGGGACCGCACGCTCGACACTCTCAGGGAGCTTCTCTTGAAGCTTTTGGGGAACAATGGAGGCAGCACCACCGTCCTTAGCATGAGTCTTGTTGGTAGACTGGCCAGGCTCGGCGCCCGTGGGGTGAACCTAAGAAGACTATAAGCATCTCTACAAGCATTCCGGACTAGTGTTTGCAACATACGGAGTCAGGGAGGGACTCCTCAAGACCTTGGGGGGCCTTCTCCTGGACCTTGCCGGGGACCTTGGAGTTGTCGCTGGCGTGGGAGATGCCCTGTCCGTGGTTGTTCTCGGCCTGCATTGTGATCGATTTGGATTTTAAGGTATGGAATGAGGAGTGTAGTGGTGTGGGGATGGGTTGAGATGGCTTGTCGGCAGTTTAGCAGACACGATTCAGTGCATTAATATAGTGATTTCTTCAGCGTATGAACGAAGCGTGAGGGCTTCGTTTCTTCGGAGTCGTGACGTAGCCGGTGCGTCAGCTAATCGCCGACGTCTCTTGTAGTCTTGACGCACGAGGCTCGCGAAGCTCGCGACATTTTCCATATCTTGTGAAAGCCGCTTGCGATTAACTCCAGTGCAGGCGGAGATGTCTCGAACAGACGTCACTCGTTGTCGTGCACTATTGGTGGGGTGAACAGCAGGCGAATTGGCATGATCATTAGACCCTACGTGGCTGACGCTGCGCCATTCAGGATCCGGGTTTCCTAATCGATGAAAGTGCAATGACGATGGGGTGCATGAAGCAGATCCGCCACTTCTTGCGCCGTGGGCCTCCGCGGCGGTCTCAGCCCCAGCCGGGGTGAAAGATGCTCCGATCAGGCTACGTAACGACGCTCTCTCGGTCCAACAGTTGTCCCCGCATCTCTTTGCGATTGTAGAACACCTCAACTGCTCGAGACCAAGTAGACGTGCTCATGCTTGCGTCCTCCGTGGCATCCGCGCAGTTCTGTAAATTATCTGTTGCGATGTTGTGATTGGCCCTCGCTTACTCCCAGTTCTCTTGTAACATTAATGTCATAATGAACGAAGCTCCCAGAAATTCTGTCTCGTGAGCTCGCTCGTAGCCAACAGCTGTCCATGCGCGATTGCTGGTTTCTTAACTCACCGTGAGCGCATTGCCATGAGTGCATTGCTATGAGTATGCTGCACAATACTCTATAAGGACATCCAGCATCATGACGATCACTCCCAACTTACCCGCCGAAAAAGCATCAAAATGTCTGGATACCTACCTCCGCATTCCACCAAAGGCCAATGTTCGGAAATCTTTCAACCATCCTACTCACTTAAGCCGTCCGATATCTCCGGCAAGGATGGAGACTCTGAGATATATTGGCTGAATCTCCCGGACGATGTCATCCCTACGACCAAAACGCTGATCAGCTTTGGCCCCTCCCCCAAGGATGAGCTTCTCTCTTTCCAGCCTCTCGGCTTCGGTCTCTGGGGGTGGGGTGACGTCCTTTCGTACGGCTGGGGTCCGTCTGGTGGCTACGACAAAAAGCTCGATGACGACAGCGTCAAGGGCGCGTGGCAGCACATCTGGGCCCGCGGCGACCGGGTTCTGCTCGATGTGGCCGAGCATTACGGTTACACCGATGGCTTCGCTGAGTCGAAGCTTGGGGACCTGTGGTCCGAGTCTGATTCGAACGGGCAGCTGCAGCGCGAGCGTGTGTCATTGGCGACCAAGTTTCTCCCCACGCCGTGGCGGCATCCGTGGAAATATCCGGATATCGTGCTCCAGGCCTTGACCGGCTCGCTGCAGCGGACGCGCTTGGGCAATATCAATATTTATCAGTTGCATGGCCCGTCGAACTATGGGTTCTGGCCGAGGTGGGACGTCATTTGCGATGGCCTGGTGAGAGCGTACGAAACGGGCAATGTGCAGGCGATCGGAGTTTGCAACTTGAATTTTGAGCAAGTGAAATACGTGTGGTCGTATCTCAAAAAGGTACGCTGTCTCTCAGAAACGTCAAGGTCTCAGGAGCTGACCACGGGCAGCGCAACATTCCTCTGGTCTCCAACCAAGTCGAATTCAGCCTAGTGAGACAGGATGCGTGGAGGTCAGGCTTGATTGAAAACTGCCACAAGCTGGGGGTAAGTAGCTCGCATATGATAATGTTGTTTGTAGGGTTAACGGCTCTCAGGTTGCTGTTATCGCATACAGTCCGCTGGCTGTCGGAAGGCTGAGCGGCAAGTACAGTGATGCAAACCCCCCTCGTGGTAACCGGAACTTTGGTCATGTGAAGTGGTCCAAAATCCAGCCGATCGTGGATGAGCTTTATCGCATCGGGCAGAGCGAAGGGAAAACTCCGTCGGCCGTGGCGCTGAACTGGGTTATCTGCAAAGGGGCAATCCCGATACCAACGGCGAAGAATAAGGAGCAAGTTGAGGACTGCTATCAGGCCCTTGGGTGGAGGCTCAGCAAGCCGGACGAGCACAGGCTGGACGCTCTTGGGCTGACCAATGCCTGGGACTGGAATTTGTTGAAGCACTTCCAAAATTGGTAAGTTGAGTGTAACTCCCGGTTGTACTGACATGACTGACCAATATTGTAGGTGGTGGCAGCAAGGGTAAAGCGCAATCCGGTGGCACGATTTGGCGATGCGGCGTATTTGAAGAATGGAGGTGTTGGAACGTCTGAAGCATTGCGTTGTTCATATTCATATTCGTGGAGTTTGACCGGGTGCGCCAGCTGGACGTGCAGTTGATACACCTGTTGGGATGTCCGGACATTTCAGCAGAGTATACGAAGTTTTCAGCGTCGAGTGGCTGCACCGTGTTTTGTAAATGTCGTGCCTAACGATAGTGCCCTTCTAATGTAGATTTATCATAGCGTTATACAGAGCTGGTGCATGTGATCAAAGACTACCTGTGAGAGCAGTTGGCGTGACAGACGCTGGGCCAGCGTCTGGAAAGTCAAGGAGGAAGTGAAGAGATTCAGGCGGGGCTGAGCAGCGGGGCTGAGCAGCGGGGCGCGAATGGCGAGCTTGACTCGGGACATCCTTCCAATCCGCTTCCAGGCACAACAACACCGCCGCGCAGACCGAAGCGGTTAGATCATCTGGAAGCCCTCCACAGCTGTTTTTTCAAGGGCGCGCCAACCGCAAGGCTGTGCGGGAGATCCAGCTAGCGGCGCCACATTCCACAGCAGCTGCTGCAGGGCTCGAGCTCAGCATATCCGCCGCATCCAGCCGAATGAGGCTAGCCGGCATCTTGTAACGGAAACAAGCCGGCGCAGGATCGGCATGATGCAGATACGCGTGTTCCTTTTGGCCCCCAACTGTCTACCAACTCTGAAATCCGTCAGCTTACATAGCGCCGTGGCACAGCGGCAATGAGAACGATTTAAAGCTTTCACTTCTCGCGACGCACCATATTCCTCTACGTATTTCCCTAAACCTCTTTCCTTGCGATCTGCAACGCCGCCAACGCTCCCAACACCACACAATACCCGCTCCCATCCTCCTTACTCTCACAATCTCCACACCATCATCCACAAAAACATCATGGGCCACCCAAACGACTTTGCCCAAGCATCTTCCAGCGCCGCCGCCTTCGACTACCCCCCACCACCACCGTACACACAGTCCGCCTCCGCCTCCACGCCCTACCAACCCGACGGTAGCAACAAAAACACCACCTACATGTCCCTAAGCATCACCGCCGCCTCCACACCGACCAAATTCCCGCCAGCTCTCAACATCTACCTGCAATGGAAGTTCACCCGCACCTTTCACCTCGGGCCCTCGGGCGACCAGAAGCTCTACGCGTGCGCGCCGCGCGAGCACCTCACGACGCGGCTGCGCACGATCACGCTGTACGACGGGCCCGACACCGAGACGTCGCCGGTGCTGGCGACGATCGAGACGAGGAGTTGAACGGGGCGCGAGTATTTCGTGACGATTCCTCGCGAAGGAGTGACGGAGCGGATGGGGGCGACGAGTGGGTGAGTGATGCCCGTTTTCCAGCGCGCGCGCGCGCGGGCGGGACTTTTATGCCGTCTGCCTGAACGTGTGAAGGATGCTAACAATTGCTTGCAAGGACGGTAGCTGGCATATGCACCGGTCCGCGTGGTTCGGCGTCGAGGTCGGGGGCAAGGAGAAGAGGCGGCGGGAGGAATTCGAGTGGCGGCGGAGCCGGGGCGGGGAGGTCAAGGACCTGGGCGGTAGGCTGTCGTACGGATGGAAGCTGGTGAGACTGGCGTCGGAGGTGGACCACGGCGCGGTCGAGGGCGAGCGCGGGTATGCGAGTGACAGGAAGGAGGTCGTGGCTGTCATGGCGCACAACGCGTCGTTAACTCTGACGAAGGGGTGCAAGATAGAGTTCATGGGGAGCGGGCTGACGGGCGTGCTGGGAGAGAGGTGGGAGATCATGGCGGTGCTGACGGCGGTGCAGCTGTGGCAGAGGGATTTGCAGGAGACGAACGTGGCAAGTGCGGCATGAGTATTTCGTTGATTCCGGTAGATGTCTTCAAGGTCTTCTGCCATCGTTGTTCTTTCATCTCCAAGGCTCAAAACGAATCAGCCTACTTCTCGCTTTTTTGAGTTTGTGCTTCATATACCTCGCAAATCTTTTCCGCGATTGCGGCTTTTATCACGCATTCTCCAGACCTATATCGTATTTCATTTCAGCTTCCTCACGATACACCAGCACAGTGAACTCTTGTGGCAAATACACCCCGGGGTGGTGTCGCAAAAAGGGTATGTAGCAGGCTATCAGGTCATCATCAACTTCTACTTCACGCACTGCAAGGGAACCAAACTCACCAAGCGGAAGGATAACATTGCCAACAAAGTGGTATAAAGTTGAGTTGTAGAACCATCCATCTATAATCGTCTCAATGCCATATACGCTACGGAACTGTGTGTAACAATCAACCAATTGCAGATAGCCGCAACTACGATGACTTCAACTCACCATGAGAATTATGGACATATGCCAAGTCGCGTTGAACAGCCCTCTCCAGGGAGGTGTGGCTGCGTCTTCGGAAGTTGCTGAAGTCTTGTTTTTGCTCGGCCCAATCGGCAATCTGTCCTTTCCACAGGAAATGAGAACCGACGAGGTAGAGGCAAAACGGTAGCTCAAGGAACGGGCTAAAGTACCGTTTCATTGGCCAGATGAAAAACAGAACCACGAGGCCGCTTGGGCCAAGTAGCATATAGCCCGCCTTGATGTGTCGAGCCACCTTGGCAGTCTCCCCATCAGGACCTGAAGGCTGCATGTAGCACACCAGGCGTACAAAGACGACGAAGGCTGCCTGCATTAGGCACCAAGCCCCCATACTGCTCAGGAGTCAGTACGTGAACGTAGGTGGGTATGGTAATCGGCGGTAGTATACGCACCCCATCAAAGCATCCAAAAAATATTCCGGATCACCCGTGAACTCAGTGCTGCCGCAAATCTGTGACACATCTCTCCGATGATGAACAACGGCCCTGCCAGTACCGGCGGCCACGTGCACCACGCTTTGTAGCGCTTCATCTGGACAAATGCGCGTGACGGTGCCACGGCGAAAGCTATGCCCGGCGCCAATAGGAAGAACGCAGTGAATAGAAACCATGCCGCCCACGGGAACATTTTGATCAGGGTACGCAGCGCACAATTACAGAAGGAAGCGATAGTCGATTGATCAAGGGCACGGCCTCACCGATGTGGATGGGATTATGATAGGAAAGAAAGAAACGGACTGCACAGTTACCAAACTAGTAAGCTCGCGCCGACAACTTAAAGAGCGCTCGCCTGCGCAGTGTCGTGTGGCAATACTAGCAGAGAATCCTTCACTCTGCCTGGTCTTTTGGGGGGCCGAGCTGCAGGAGCTAAACGGGCAGTAACCCGCGGGTACGGACCAGCCCACTCCCGCCCGCGTGTCCCAGCGCTCTTCAAGGCAGATCAGGTCGGCTATGCATGATCATCCCACGGTGGAGGACAAAAGAAGTTACGCTTGGCGTGAACGGGCCATGAGAAGTTGAAGCAGTCGTTCGAACGTTGCTGTCATTGAAGCTCAGGAACATTCAAGTCCGTACGACGACTTCATCTTCCTGTGAGCCGTGTAATACATGTCGATGACGGGATCGCCATCGGTGAATCTCAAAATCCGCAGAGCCGAGGACGATATCCTTTGTGACACCCTGTGGCGCTGTTGTTCTCCACTATCGGACGTACACCACTTGGCGCTGCCCGTATCCGCCTTTTTCCGGTGTCGAGGACCAAGGCCTGCCCGCGCCGCTTCGTCAGCAAGTATCAGTGGGCTGCATTTGGGAGCGCGGCGCCGCGGATTTTGTGCGTGCATACACCACGCTGCGCCGAGCTCGAGCACGCGTGTCGCTGCTCCAACATTTTCCCGTCATGTGGATGACCGACTGCTTGGAAATGATGCAGCGAACGGTCAGGAGAAGGCGGTCGTAGCCGGAATGCAAGTACACGCAAGTCGTACGCGCCGGGTCGAGGAGGGCCCCGGTAAGCTAGCCAGGGACGAGTTGACGGCCGTTTATGTGCCAGTTGGTTGGCTGGCGGATGAAGACATTAAACATAATCCAACGCAGCACATCGTTCCGCCTACTGTACTTTTTTCGTCCGCTCGCGCCTCCAGCCTTTGCGTTAGACCTCCAGGAATGTAATTCGTCTTCAGGATGACTTTCAATCCACCTGTTCAGAGCCATACTGTTCCCTCCATTTCCTTTCTCTCAATTGCCGCTTTAATGCACACGTTGTGTCACCAGCGCATCCACCCTACCTCGATCCCGCAGCGGCCCCCTCCTTCCACGTCCAATCGGCATCTGCCATCGAACATCCGTCAGCCACGAGCTCTTCGCCAATCACACTCCTTACAACGCACGTACCTGGATGCACCTCTGGCTCCTTGATGTAGCTCCTGGTTTCCCGCTTCCTCTTGTAGTCGCTGCCGAACCTCCTGTCGCGGTCGCCCACGTTCTTGTCGAAGTCGAACTGGTCCTCCGCCGTGAAGCTCGTCATCAGCTGCGGCTCGCCCAACGGCACCTTGTCGCCCCGGTCCGTCTGCCACATGTGGTACACCTTGCCGTACAACTCGACCACGTCCTCCATCTCCTTCGTCTCCGCCTTCTCCCACGCCGCCTCCGGCACCGCGACTGACGGCTGCGGCATGATGAGCATACCCGACTTGACCTCGAAGACGTGCGAGTGCCAGTACCGCCGCTCCTCGGGCGGGAGGGTCTGGTAGAGTTTCGGTGAGATCATGTACTCGACGCCGATCAGACGGGCGTTCTTCTCGGGGCTGTCGTACAGGAGGCACTGGCGCACATCTAGTGTTCGAGAGGCACGATTCGTCAGCCACATCCGGCCCAGACGCAAGCCGATGTCTTGTCCTGGCTGCCGAGGAAATGAGAGGAGAACTCACCTTCGTTAAGATGGGCGCAATAATGGTTAGCCTCGACGAAGCGACTCGTGTCATTCGCGTAGACGTGGAAGGCGTTCAGGTGCGCGCACACGTTCTTGATCGGTCGAAAGTCCTGAAACAGCAGCGGAAACACCACAGGCATCAGAACCAGGCACCCAGAGCCCAACGCACACGTACACGTGAAGGGTGGGCGTGCTCCATGTACATACCTGCGTCAGCGCCGCGCCCGTCTCCAAGACCTCGCTCTTCGTAGTGAGCGGCTCACCGGCGGCCTTGTTGGTCACAGGCATGGTATCCATACTCGGCTGGCGTTCTTGGCGTCGATAGAGTTAGATTGCACTGGGTTGTTTCGCGCAGTAGAGTTGTTCGAGAACGACGACCGCTCCCGTGCTTCCCGTTACTGTGGTGAGGTGGGCTGGGAGGGTTGAAAGCCTTCTGACAGCTTCTGTGACAGCGTAGGTGAGCCCTACTGCAGGCGTGAAGGCAGACTGACGTCATAAGCGAGCGTGTCGTCAAGCCGGGTGCTTCCGTTCCTCCCTCGCGCATTGCTTTCGCGCGCGCCCTTGACCGCGGATGAAGGCGAGGATCAGGCCACTTCAAGTCCGCTACCGGGGGGCATGTGTTATGTTGCCTGTCAAAGGGCATTTGAGAATTTGGAATATTCTCTATGAATAATCACAAAACTTTCATGCTTGGCTGGGCGTTGCAGACCTTCCATGCCTGAAGAAGGCTTAATCCCGTTATCGATAAGCAGATCCGTTGCAGTAAAGCATCTATTATAGGAAGCAGGAATCGATTAAGCCCGAATGAAAATATTTAGAGGAGCTAATGCTAGAGCGGAAATGACGATCCCCACAGCAATCTGCCCCTGAGAGGCGCAATATAGATGTAATCAAGCCTTTCCGTGCTTAGTACTAATCTGACCAACAATGCGAGCCCTATACTTCCTCTTCTTGCCAAATTGAAGACATGACTACTTCCGGAAGGGTATCTAGTGATATAAACTGAAGCACACCGAAGCTGTCTTCATACCAATTTGGTGCGCCCTCACATTGTCGGCTCTCGCCATACCGTATCCTGCCGCTTTAGCTTCGGCATTCCTCCTTTCCAACTCGGCTTGGACTTCTGCACACCGCGCTTCTTGCGCGAGCGAGCAATCTTCCGTCTCTGGAACGTCTTCTGGAACCACCGAATGATCATCTCCCGCATCATTCCGATGGAAGTGACGATCATCACAGGAACAGCAATGTACCAAAAAAATCTGTCGCTGTGCCGAATGGCCCAAAAATGCTCGAAGTTTTGTCCAAAGTATCCAGTCAAGAACGTCAAAGGCAAGAAGAAAATAGTGACAGCCGTCAACTGCCGCATACTCTCGTTTTGGTATGTGCTCATGATGTTGAAGATGAGATCAATCATATCGTCTACCAGTAGTCAGCTTTACGTATGCATGGTCCTGGGGCAAAAATACTGACCGGCCGATTTGCGCATCTCATCAATTGCTTGACAGATGATGATACAGTGATCTTCAGCATCACCAAGGTAGGTGTGCGCCAGAGCGCTGATGGTGACGCTAGAAGCGCTGCTGCGGGCCGGCTTTCCATGAACGCCTGGCGAGGCTACAAATATCAGCCCTGCCGCCTTCTCGCAACCCTGTCAATAAGAGGCGCTTACCGATCGTTTCTTTCTTGTGGTCACGCAACGCATTGATCAGCCCCATAATGGGCTGAATCCTATTCCGCAAAACCGAGAGTTCAGTAGTCATGATATCTATAGGTGATCAGCATAAGATCTCTTTGTTCCATGACGATCCGATCTTCTTACACAACGCCTTGGAGTGCCCAATGCTCGGCTCCGTCAGAACGTCAAGCTCCAAATCACTTATTGTATCCTCATACGCGGCAGTCACGGGAATCGCCAAATCGATGATAGTGTCAATAAGAGCCTGCACCATCATGCTCGCATCGGCGCTGCGCCTGAGAATCGTGTCAGGCGCCTCCAAACGTGTGATGATCGGCTTCTCCACATCTTCGGCAGAATGCTCGAAGAAACAAATGCACGTATTGTCGCTGGTCAGGAAGATGGAAACCTGCTCGACACTCACAGCGAGGTGCTTGTCTGAAAGGGCCGAATGCCTCTCCATGTACTCGGTCCTTTCCAAATTGGGACCACCCCGGTAACGTTGAAGGGTCCGGAATTTATGCTTCGGCTTTTCCTTCGCTAAAGCCGATGGTGAGACGTACGAGTCTTTCCTCTCGAGCTTGTAGCCGCCCTTAGGGTTGATTTTTTCCAAGGAATGGCCGTCTTCAGAAGCCTGGCGAGACTTTCTCAGGCGCTTGAACCACTTTCGACTCTCTTTTTCTTGCCGCAGCGGATTCTCATACTCATCATCGCTGTCGGAAGAGCTATCGGACGAACTGCCGGTTTGAATAAGCTTTTGAAGGGTCAAAAGGACTGCCGCACAAGATTAGTTTCTCTGACCCGGCGTGTTGGAAAGTTTAGTGCGCTAGCCCTGCATCGCCCACAAATTTACGCATAGCCTGCACCTACAAGGCTATATCGAAACGAGTGATATGCCTCTTCTCTGCGCCAGGATGTTTTTCAAAGTTGCGTTCGGAACTTCAGGTGGCTGCCAGAAATTTAACTGAAATGCAAACTTACAAAAGGCGTGGTCAGAGTACCAATCGGCCTTTGTCCTGCCCCGAGTGTTCATCAAGTCCTCGATTGCCAGTCGGTGGAGGTTCTTGTGGTTGCCCAGCATTTTGATGACGTCCCAGCTGAGCCCGTTGACACTGATCCAGCGGCAGGTAGCCCAGTCATCGCGGGGCTGGTCCAGAAAGCCTTCCAGGGTGTCATTGTCGAAAGTGTGCTGCTCCATGTATTCGTCCGAGAAGTCGACGACAGTGATGGTGCAGTCCTCCTTCAGGTGGGCGTGGCGATGGTCCGCTTCGGTCTTGGCTGTGTCGATACCCGGTTCGGCTCCCGGCTCGGCCTCCCAGACGGGCCGCGGGGTGGGGGAGTTGCGGTAGTGCTTCACGGTGTTGGAGCGAATGGGACGGCGCTGGGCGGCGGTCGAGCTGTCAACCGAATATCTGGCGTCGGCACCGGTGGCCGTGGGCGAGGCGGCGCTCTCGCGACGGCTGCGACTGGTGCGCGGCGAGTGCGGCGACCGCTGGGCCTCGACATCATAGGGGCTGGAGGTGTTCAGGGCGTGCAGGTTGGAGGAGGCGCCGGCGGCCGCTGCGGGCGGGGTGTAGAAGTCGCGCACCGCGGGCTCAGCCATTGTGGGCGCTGGAAGGAGTGAAACAACAGCTGCACTGCTGGCACCAGGAGCGAGTGCTAGCCAAGTGCTACGATGGCTTTGACGGCGTCATGAGCTGGGCAGAAGGGGTCCAAGGGTCGCCAGCTGCGAAAGGCGGTTTGTCGGCCGTCAGCTCTAGATTGCGACTCCGTATTATTGTCCAAGGGGGTACTAGCCGAGGGGCTGGTCGAGTATCAGATGTCAGAGACTGTCGCGCGGTGGAGTCGGTCAAAGGAGGGGCAGCGCGCGCAGCCGGCGGCGATGGCAGGCGCCTGCTTTCAAGAGCGCCGTGGACGCAGTCATCTGCAGAGTTCAGAGACATCCAGTTAAGCATGCAGCGAACGGCCTTGGAGCTTCTCGCGGCTTCGGCTGTGCGCAGGCGCCCACCGGCCGATTTCGATGGCCTCCAGGCCCGCTTGCAACTCGGGCCAGCCCTGCACGCGGTAGCGAGGCCCGGTCGAGAAGGGTGCGCGCTGCTGGGTCGCCCTTTCGGCGGACAATAAGCTGGCCGGAAATTGTGATTGGCCCTGGCTGTCCTTTTGCCTCTGAGACACGCAGTATTTCGCGTGCGGGCGAGGCCGGTAAGCTATTAATCATCGGCAGGCCAAGCCCCAGGCCCGACCGGCATTGGAGCATGAGAAGCCAAGGGTAATCTCGAGTCTCTCGGGCGCCAAGCGCAGCCTCCTCACTTACAGCACACCCATCTGCCCACGCCAAACTCCTCCTCACCCACCTCGACCGCACCCGCCCATCCTCCGCCCACGCACCGCTGCATTTTCTACTGCCTCCCGCCGTCCCGAATCCACCGCCGCCACCCTTTGCCACGACTCCCGCCCGCTCGCCGCCCGCTCGAGGACTCCGGCTGCGCGCCATCGCCACGGCTCGTGCGCCATCCCGACGTGGCCCCCTCAGGAGAGCAGACATCATCGAGAGCTGCCCCAGGCCATCGAAGCCGTCGACCGGCCTTGCTTACGTGCTCGGCCTGACCTCCACCACTGCCCGACCGGTCCGGATGTCGCCTTGTCCTCCTCCGTTCTGATCGCACGCTCCACCCCACAGCCCTTCTCACTGGCGCTCGAACCTTCCGACTTCATACTCCGCCGATTGGCGCACGCTCGACACCGTGGTTGCTTTCAGGAAAGGGCGTTTGTTCTCTTGCATTGCTGGCGTTACTGGGTGCGTATCACTACTAGCCGCCATCATCGTGGTGTCAGTTATGCTGACTGCAGCGCCGACCAGCTCTTTCTTCATTTTGGCCCGTCCTGGACAACTTTGTATCTAGGATCTTATCAACGAAACCTTCCAACAGCATCCCGAGTATCTCGTCGATATCGCAATCATGCGCGAGGTCAACTTCAGCATCCCGAACTCCAACAAGGCCTCCGTCGGCATCACCACCGCCCTCTATGACCGCCGGGCGCTCGACTGCACCTCTACTCTCCCTCTCATCAACTCCCTCAATCACCTCGCCTACCTCACGACTTCATCGGCCCGCATTCGTGACATTCTCACCGTCGATGGCGGTGTCGAACGGTTGGTCTGCATATTGAAGGAGGGGAGGAGCAAGGACATGATGGACATCTGGAAGTGGAACCTCGCTTTCCAGTGCGTCGTCAACATCGGCGTGCGTGGTTCGGAAGCCGTGAGGACGAGGGTGGTCGAAGCCGACATGGTGCCTGTGATTGCTACCGTGCTGGACAATTACATCCGTGTCATCGACAAGTGTCGAGAGAAAGCCGAGGCGGAGTACAAACGTAGCAATCCCCGCTTCGGTATCTCCGGTAGGCACTATGGCCGCGCTGGAGATCCTCTTGGTCCCAGCCTCGGTCACAGGTCTGAGCGGTCGCGGCGTCATGCCCCTCCTCCGATCGAGATTCCGCAGCCTCTCCCCTTCCCTCAGCAGGTAGAGGCACCTCCAGCGGATGCTAACACCCAGCCTGCGTTCGCCATGAGCTCTCCCCCGGAGCGCACAACTTTCACCCGCCCACATCACCATCATCATCACCGCAGTGAAAACAGGACCCACAACCTTGCGTCCAGGAGCGGCACGGGCCGCCAGCACGCGACTCAAGCGCTCCACAGCGTCTCCACGATGGATACTCAGGATTCATTTGGTCTCCGCCCCGTTAGAGATGCTGACCGCCTCCCTTCCATGCTCCCCTCCCTGCAGCGTGAGATGACGTCTCAGCCCGAGTCTCCCACCACCCCCAACGCTGTTGCCCAACCAGAATCGTCTAGGTCACAGGCTGCTGCTCCCAGAGCCCGCAGGAGGCCATCCATTCGTCATCAGGTTTCCACCTCTGGTGACTCGGACAATGACGGTCAGGTCGAGGAAATTGTCGCCGATGACTCGGCCACAGCGGGATCCGCGGGCGAACCTATCGTCGGCATCCAAAACGAAATAAATATGCAGGATATTGTTGATAACGAAGAGATGCTGGACGCCGGAGCGACGCCTGTGGGTCTCGCTGCTCCTGCGTCCGAGGCCACTGATGCCGAGACTTTCAACATTACCCACCGCTCTGCTATCGATGGCAGCATTCTCAATCCAGCAGCAACGCAAGCGGCAGGTCCCTTGGGTTTCTCGCCTGTGCAGCCCGCCATCAACGTAGCAAATGCCACGCCGCCCACAGGCATGCAGGCTAACTGGTATCCCCGCTCTGTCCAAGATCGCAATGCAACCGCAGGCGTACTTGCGGCGATGCCTCGGGATGAAGATGTCCTTATGTCGTTGCAGCTGTTGGCTTATGTTTCCAAGTATTGCAATCTCCGGTCTTACTTCCAAAAGTCCCACCTTGTGCCCAAGCTCAGGATTGGCAAGGAGCTTAGCCTTATCGATGGAGAGAACTCGACCGCAATGACGGTTGAAGAGGAGGAAGAGTGTGAGGAGGAGTATTTGCTACCCGACGATTTCAACATTTTTCCCTTGGTGGAGAAGTTCACCGTGCGCCATCATTCCCAGGACATGCAATACTGGGCTGGCGTAGTGATGCGTAACCTCTGCCGCAAGGACGACTCCCGTGGAGGTATTAGGCAGTGTGCGTACTATCAGTGCGGCAAGTGGGAGGAGTACACGCGCCAGTTCGCCAAGTGCCGCCGCTGCCGTCGGACAAAGTATTGCAGCAAGGAGTGCCAGAAGAGCGCCTGGGTGTACCACCGGCACTGGTGCGTCGCTGCACAGCAATAAGCAGGCAGTCGGCACATCCAGCCTCGACATTTTCCCTTTTCAGTCACAGTCATCATACCCATTTATTCAGCATTTGGCACGGCGCAGGGACAGAGATTCAGTTTGTGTGCATCAAAGAACTAATGACATGGGACGACTCATCCGTTTTGGACTCTTTGGCGGAATCTTACAGCTAGTAGGAGTTGTTGGGGGGTCTGTTTTCTACTGCTTTTTTTGGGGCTGCTCGGTGGACGGACAAAAATTGATTCGTCTTCGTCGCTCACCAATCGGTTCATATTCTTTGTTATTCAGTTTTGGATCCTTGCCTCTTTTTGTACTCAGCGACAGGCATGTAGTTGATCCGCTCCTTCTACTGGATATAATTGTGTTTTGTCGAGCAGAATCCGATCCCAAATCCTCACGTGCTGAGCGTGAAAATGAATGCGGCATCTCCCCACAGGGCGCTGATTACAGGCCTGAATTCGCAATCTTCGGGGCCCGCGGCGCGGACAGTGCCGGGCGCATGCTCATTGGGGTTTTCGGCCGCTAAGCTTCTGGCGAAGTTTGCATTGGAGATGAGCTTGCAGCCTTGAAACAACCACGCGGCTGGCATCTATAGGTTTCTCGGAGTGAATGCTGTAAGCCAACAAAGAACCGTTCCTGCAGAAAGGAGGAGCCAGTAAGGAGGGCGAGCCGGGTTACGTCAGGCAGCTAAAATTAGGCAGATGTCAACGCGGACGCCAGGGCGGCGGGACAGCAGTGGCCCCGGCGGAGGGTTGCAGAGGCTCGGCGGCCTCAGGCCGTTGTTGGCATGCCCAGCTGCGCGTCGACGAGGCCTCTCGGCTTCCAGAAGCACCAAGCTGCTGCGCCCCAGGCCGCCTATCTCGTCCATTGAGTCTTGTGAGAACCCTCCCCCATGCAGCCCTGCATCTCTCCACCATCTGTCTCGACGTCCTGTCGTTTTCTCACTCGCCATTCTTCACCCCACGGACCTCCAGCGCGACGTCATTCGCTGCACACCAACCGCAGCCGCCGGTAAAACCTCCCGGCTGCTTCCCTTATGAGCTGCGCCTGTGAACACGCCGTCAGAGTATGAGCGGGCCCCCCGGCCGATCAAGTCCTCGCGATCCAGACATGCCCAGGCGATATTCAGCACACGTCGACGAAGACGCCAGCGCCGAGGATGCGCCTACGAATGCCGGCACCGGCATGCAGGACCTGGACAGCTCCGGCCGCAGAGTCTTCGCGGATCCCGCATCACACCAGCCCATCTCAACCGCCTCCGGGGTCGACAGCACCGATCTGCCCACTTCGCCGACAGGCGCTGCAGCTGAGCGCGCCCCGAGAGTCCGGTTTTCGACAGACATCGAGCGAAGCGCGGGTTCCGGCCACGTAGAAAGCGGCCATGGCAACGACAGGCCGGCTCCGGCGGGAAGGGCAATGGGTCATTTGGAACGGCCGGAGGCGCCCAATCTTGCTGTAGCTACTGCGTCTGCGAATGCTGCCGAAGCTGTAACTGCGCGGAGCCCGGGTCCAGTGCGTTCGCCCGTCTCGAGCCCTTCTACGGCTACCCCGCAAACCGCCCGTTCTAGGCTATCGCCACTCTCGCCAAGCGGACGCAGTCGAGGTTATTCGCTGCGCAGCTCTCTTTTCCGCCGCAACGTGGAAGCTCCTTTGGGATCGCCCGATGCTGTCATTGAGTTGCAGGATGCCGGAGCCTCGTCGAGCCAGGTTTCACCAGCGCCGTCTGGATCCGCGGAGCCCAAGAAATCGTCGGATGATGCGGTTAGCGTGAACATCCGACAGTCTGAAGTGTCGCCTCCGCGTGAGTACGCTGAAATGTCAAAGGATCCGGATGAGAAGGCTGCTTTGAAGGGGATATCTGCGCTGCCCAATTACCAGTCATGGATCAGCCGGAAGGAACGCCAGAAGAGCTTTGTCAAAGCGGTGAAGGAGAATGCCGAAAAACTGAGGAAGTTTATCCTGCGCATACAGGAGATCCCCCCAAGCAAGGACGGCCGGCATATTGACCTCGATGCATCTCGCAAGAAGAACTTGATCGATGAAAGGACGGGAAACCCCTACGTTCCGAACACCATTCGCTCAAGTCGATACAATGCTTGGAATTTCCTTCCTCGGCAACTGATTGCTCAGTTCTCCAAGCTGGCAAATTTCTACTTTTTGTGCGTTTCCATTTTGCAGATGATACCTGGACTCAGTACGACTGGACAGTTTACTACTATCGTACCGTTGCTCTTCTTTGTGTCCCTCTCCATTGGTAAAGAAGGCTATGATGATCTTCGAAGATATCGTCTGGACAAGGCAGAGAACAATCGGGAATGCACCGTGCTGCATGCCTACAAGCCGCTGGACAAGGAAGCTGCGAAATCGGAACCTAAGGATGATGCGTCAACGCCTTCGTTGGGGCCGATACACTGGGCAACAACGAAGTGGAAGGACCTTAAGGTTGGCGATATCGTTAAACTGAAGCGCGACGAGGCGGCCCCGGCGGATCTGGTGCTGCTCCATTCGGATGGGCCTAATGGAATTGCTTACGTGGAGACCATGGCATTGGACGGCGAGACGAATTTGAAGAGCAAGCAGACGTCGGCGTTGCTAGCAAAAACTTGCGACAATGATGAGGATATAGCCGCCTGCAGAGCACATTTCGTCGTCGAAGATCCAAATATCGACCTGTACAATTTCGAGGGACGCATAACATATGGCGGTGAAACGGCTCCTCTCACCAATGCCGAGATCATCTACCGTGGGAGCATCCTGAGGAATACTCCGGAAGCAGTCGGCATGGTGATCTACTCTGGCGAGGACTGCAAAATTCGGATGAATGCGAATAAGAACCCGAGAATCAAAGCGCCGGCACTGCAAACTCTCGTGAACCGGATTGTCATCATCATTGTCATCTTCGTCATTCTTCTGGCCATCTTCAACACCGTCGCTTACCAGATCTGGTCAAATGCGGAGGAAGATGATGCATGGTATCTGACCGATGCCAGTGTGGCTTTCTTCCCCATTCTTGCCTCGTTCATTATCATGTTTAATACTATGATTCCCCTATCCCTCTATGTCAGTTTGGAAATAGTCAAGGTTTGGCAGATGTGGATGTTGAACGACATCGACATGTACCATAAGGAGAGCAACACTCCCTTCGAGCCCCGCACGTCCACGATTAACGAGGAACTGGGCCAAGTCAGCTATATTTTCTCCGACAAGACAGGAACTCTGACGGACAATTCGATGAAGTTTCGCAAGATGACTGTTGCCGGGACCGCCTGGCTACACAACTTCGATCTGGAACCATCTGACACCACACTCATCCGCCGTCCGACTCACAAGAAGAAGAACAAGGGCAAGAAGCCTCTTCGAAAAAGTTTGGCATCCGTAAAGCATGCTATGAAACCTGAACAAGACGGCTTTGAGACTCTCGGAAGCGAGGGTGGTACAACGGCAACTGCCGGAGAGCAGGAAGAAAATCAATGGACCTCGTCGGCACGTCCGGAGAAGCCTCAGTCGGAGCTTCTTACCAGCGACATGATCAAGTACATTCAGCGGAAACCTTACACTGTATTCGCAAGAAAAGCCCGGATGTTCCTGCTCTCAATTGCCCTTTGTCACACCTGCTTGCCTGAGAAGAAGAAAGACGGCTCCATCGACTTCCAGGCTTCGTCACCGGATGAATTAGCTCTGGTTAGAGCTGCCCAAGAGCTCGGATACATGCTTATCGATCGCGACATTGGCACGATCACGCTCAAGAGTTGTCCATCTGCAGATGGCGAGCCTGTCGTTGAAGTGTTCGAGGTCCTGGATGTCATCGAATTCTCCAGCAAGCGCAAGAGAATGTCGGCTATAGTTCGTTTTCCTGACAATCGCATCTGCCTCTTGTGTAAGGGCGCCGACTCGATTGTCATGCAGCGTCTCAAGAATGCTTCACTTGCTCACCAGAAAGTTGTAGAGATTGAGCGCAGAGCAAACAAGAGGAAGAGCATGGAGGCTCAGGCTGCTATCGCTCGAAAGAGTGAGCAGATTGAACGTAAGAGCATGAGCCGACCAAGCTTCACCGTTGGACGCAAGAGCCTTGGCGGCGTCAGCCGCCCCAGCATTGGAAGCACGGGAATGCAGCCTATCAGGGACGAGCTGAACCAATGGCTCGAGGAGCGGGAAAGAGACATCGATGTGTCGTCTGTGGAAGAGCAGAGCGTTTACTATTCTCCTCGTCCTTCCGCGCAATTCAGCGGACGCCCGTCTGCCCAGTTTAGCGGATGCCAATCTGCCCAATTCAATGCGCGCCAGTCGATGGCTGTATCGGAAGCACGCAGCTCGATGCAGTTGGATGATGACGATGATGAACTTGTTGAAGAATCATTGGTCGTTGATGAGCCTACCGTCTTTGAGCGGTGTTTCCAACACATCAATGACTTCTCGACTGAGGGTCTTCGTACTCTTCTCTATGGCTACCGCTTCCTTGAGGAGCAGGAATACCAAGCTTGGAAGAAGGTGTACCTCGATGCCACCACCAGTCTTGTCGACCGCCAGAACTTGATCGAGAGGGCAGGCGAGATGATTGAGCAAGATCTTGATCTTGCTGGTGCCACGGCTATTGAAGACAAGCTCCAGAACGGCGTCCCTCAGACCATCGATAAGCTCCGCCGAGCGAACATCAAGATGTGGATGCTCACTGGTGATAAGCGTGAAACCGCTATCAACATTGGCCATTCATGCCGTCTGATCAAGGACTACTCCTTCATAACGATCCTGGATCACGAAGACGGTAATGTTGAGCAGAGCATTGCCGCCGCCATCGTTGACATAAGCGAAGGCCGAGTTGCTCACTCGGTTGTGGTTGTTGACGGTCAAACCCTCGCCATGATCGAAAACGATAAGTCTGTCTATTCTCTCTTCTTCGACTTAGCTGTCCTTGCGGACTCGGTGATCTGTTGTCGTGCCAGCCCTAGCCAAAAGGCCGGTCTCGTAAATATGGTGCGCAAGAAGGTCAAGAAGTCGATTACCCTTGCAATCGGTGACGGCGCCAACGACATCGCCATGATCCAGGAGGCTCATGTCGGTATTGGCATCACAGGCAAAGAGGGTCTCCAAGCAGCCAGAGTGTCAGATTACTCAATGGCTCAATTCAGATTCCTAACGAAGCTGCTCCTCGTCCATGGGCGATGGAACTACATCCGCACCTGCAAGTATACGGTTGCAACCTTCTGGAAAGAATTCCTGTTCTACCTTACCCAGGCGCTATACCAGCGGTGGGTCGGCTACACAGGCACCAGTTTGTATGAATCGTGGAGTTTGAGCATGTTCAACACGCTCTTCACCTCACTCCCCGTCATTATACTCGGCATCTTCGAAAAAGACCTCTCACCCGCGACACTCATCGCCGTGCCCGAGCTGTACACAAAGGGCCAGCGCAACGGCGGCTTTAATTTCAAGGTCTACCTCGGCTGGATGTTCATGGCGTCGTGCGAGATGACCATCATCTATTTCTGCATGCTCGGCCTTTACGGTCAGGCCATCTTCACCGGCGATCAGACCATCTACGCGCTCGGGACACTCACCTACACTGCCGTCGTCATCCTCATCTCCTTCAAACTCCAAGTCCTCGAGATGCACGCCAAGACCTATACCGCCCTCTTCTCGTTCGTATGCTCGATAGGCGGCTGGTTCCTGTGGGACATAATCCTCGCCGCTAGCTACAGTGGCGACGAATCCATCTACTACGTCAAGAACGGCCTGTGGGAGCGCGAGCGCTTCGGACGCAATGCTCTATGGTGGCTCACGCTCATCATGATCGTTGCGTGTTGCATCGTGTTCGAGATTGGCGTCAGGGTCCTGCGCGCCGCTTTCTGGACGACCGATGTAGATCAGTTCCAGGAGTTGGAGAAGGATCGCGATATCAAGTTGAGGTTTGAGGAAGCGGCGACGGTGGAGCTGAGTCAGGGCTGGGAGCGTTTCGGTAAGGAGGGCGATGCTGCGCCGCCACCGGTGAAGGGGAAGAAGAAGAAGAAGAACAAGGGCGTGGTGGCGAACTTAAGGAAGATGTTTGCGGATGAGGATTCGAGCGATGATGAAGAGGTAGAGATGGCGGCAGCAGCGGGTGAGGGCTCGGGCATGATTAAGATGCGGACGGTGGAGGAGGAGCAGAGGAGGGAGGGCGAGGTCAGGGATTTGTTGATGAATCGGCCGGAGGATTTGGAGAGCGGGATGGCTGAGGAGCAGGAAAGGAAGGCGAAGAGTAGGGGGAGCTTGGAGATTCAGGAGATGTTGGCGACGAGGTTTGGGGGCGTGAAGAGGAGTGAGACGTTGAAGTGAGGTATAGGGAATGGCGGATATTTGATTTTTGGGCAATATTTTGTGGGATGGTATGTTTTGGCTTGGGTGGGCTGGCTATTTGATTTTGTTAAACTGTATGATACCGAACCGAGCGAGGTTTCTCTCCTTTAGTTTTGTGGTTTTCCTTTTTATTTGAGTAACAAGAGAGAACATTCAAGAGATTGCGTGGCGTGGAAGGATCAAAAAGATGATTATATATATGGCACCCTGTCAAAGATCGTAGAGCACTAAGAAGCGTACATTGCCATCAGCCGTTGGATCAGGAATATTCATCGAGTACTAGGGTGTTCATGAAGAAACGAACCTTAACTGTTTTCCGTTGTCAGCCAAGCAATCTATTCCAAACCTCCGGTTTGAACAGGAGCTACTACAGCTCCGATCATCGGAGCTGAACCCCAGAGTAACCGGCCGCAACACACTCATTCAGCCGGAAGTAGGATGTGTGAACGGCCCTCAAATAGACGAGAGGTTGTTTCTTTTTCCCTGGGATATTATCTCCCATGTACCACTGCGGGGAAGTCAGTGATAAGCCAGCAGCTGGTCAAGAGAATTCCACTTACGCTTTTCATGCCTGGAAGTGACGAGGTACGTGCGATATCGTGCACCAGCTGCACGTACTCATTCTCTCACTAAGTTTCCGCATCGATCTGCTCCAAGCCCTTCTCTTGCATGTATCCTATCAACTCGGGAAGCCGGCGCTGGGCATGCCAAGGTATGTGCTGGCGCCATCCTTCTCCCACTTCTCCTTGATCCTGATGCCGGAAGCTCCTCGGATATCGATTTGGACCAGGCCGCCGATGATGGCACCGTAGCTGGTGGGGAGGATCATGTAGTCAAACTCGTGTTCCTCTCCGTTTTCAGTGCGGATACCGGTGAGGATGATCTCGGAGATCAGGGTTTCGCTGACGTCTACAAGGCGCACGTTGTCCTGGTTGAAGATCTCGAAGTAGCCGTTTCCCAAGGAGATGCGCTTGCAGCCGAAGGCGTGCGGATTGGCAGTGGGAGCGAACTTCTCGTGCAGGGCGGGGTTGTTGATGCGGGCACGGATCTTATCGCGCCAGAAATTGTAGGACTTCCGGTTGGCGGCTTCGTCAAACAGCATGTCTTTGTAAGTAGCCAGCCAGTAGTGGAAACCGCCTTCCTTCCACAACTCTTCGTATGTCTCCTGTCGTTGCTCGGAGGTGTCGTCAAAAGTGTTGCGCGAGAAGAAGTTGAAGTCGAAGTCCGAATAAGACTACTTTCGCTCGTCGTAGATATAGGGGCACTTGCTTTTAGGCACAGTCTGCTCTTCCCCCTCATCGGACTCCTGCCGCATGGGAAGAGCTAGGTTTGGGGTCCGCTAGAAGACTGTCAGCTGAGCGGCTGCTCTGCTGATTTCGTGCGGTAGTTATATTCCAGTAAAGCCGGTGCCGACCACGGCTACGTGTTTCCCCTTGAGCTCGAGCCCCTCTTTTGGCTAGTATGCCGGGTGCAGCCATCTCCCCTTGAAGCTGTCCAAGCCTCTGTAGGCGGGAATGTATCTTTTGGCGACAAAACCAACATTCAGCAGCAGATACTTGACCCGAAACACTTCGCCGGCCTGAGTTCGGACGGTCTAGCGGATTTCGTTGTCATTAAAGGTGGTCTGAGTTACTGTTGTATTGAATTGTGTGTCAGCGCGCAAATCCAGCTTGTCGGCGACGTACGCAAAGTAGGCCTGCAGTTGTTTCCAGTCCGGAAAACGCTCCTTCCATGTCCACTCTGACCACAGCTCTGGAATAGAGAACTCGTAAAAGGGGAAAGTACTGTCAACTCGCGCACCTGGGTACCGACTCTAGTACCATACGCCCCTAAAATCTTCTCCGCTTTCCACCAACCTTATCCTGAATCCTTCCTGCCGCAACTTCCATAGCTACCAGACGCCTCGGAATCCTGCACCAGCGATTAAGCATCCAATTCATTGACTGAAACCATGTTGAATCGTTCCAGAGGGTGTTAAGATCAAGAGCTCCTGCAGTGCAAGGCCGGAATTGAGCCGAGATTCTAAACCACCTTAGGTATTCTAGAGCGCTACAACACATTCATATTATTTATTTAAGAAAAGTGCTAACTGCGACGTGCTAGCCAATAATCTCGCCACTTCTCAGGACCTGCCATTAAAGATTGATTGCAGGCAAGTGAGCCGGGGCCACAACCCGTTGTCGAGGTCCTGACAGGGGCACGTCTAGCGCGGAATGCATTTGCCTTGTAACAAGCACTGAGAGGGATGAAAGCACAGACAAATCTGCAAGGAACCATTTTGGATTACGAGGCTGCACGACTGCGGCACAGTTTTGAAAAGTGGATACCCTCAAAGGAGCTGACTTGGTGTGATCGGTACGTAGCGGAAGATCTGACAACGCCCGGCAGGATCGGCGATGACGAAGAGGTACTTGGAGAAGTGCCTTGAAGGTGAGCATGGCTCGGAAGTCTGAAAGGATTACGGGTATCTTCCAAGCAGGTAAAGTACGAGGTTCGATTCTGCGAACGATGATACGAAACCATTACAGGTTTGCCAAAGAACGAAGTGCGCGTGAGGGCTCGATTCTGTCAGAAGATCGCAAGTGAAAGTCGTGGAACACGTTTCAAGTCCATTACATCGCGCCTACCAGTCTTCAGATGCCCCTCATATTAAGTACAGTATGTGTTGAACGTAGAAAGATGCTTGTAACTGCTCTCGTTCTCGAAAATATCGCGCGGCGTGAGGGTAATCTTGCTCACGAAACACTTGCGGCTCTGAGCTCGGCACCGGCGGCCTCAGTTTGAACCTTTGAAGCAACGGCTGGTGCAGCTATCGGTGTGCTTGTGCCCCAGAGAGCGTGTTTTGTCCCTCCGGAATAGAGGTTGACACGTCAGGGAGCGACGATAGGAGATCGGAAGCAACGGGCTGAACTTCGACAGGAAGAGATGGTGGTTCGGCCGCTCCCGGAGTGGAGGTACTAGCAACGTCTGCGGGTGTTTCTTGAAGAGAGGACTGCGCTTCTATAGGCGCAGAAGATGGGGCATCTTGGACGGATGGTGATTGGATCGGCTGCACAGGACGAGCTTGGAGTGGCGCGGAAAGAGGCATTTGGTGTGCCTGAGGCGCTTTTCTCGCCATTATATGCTGCAACGCGTCAGTTTCATTGGCCTGTGGTAGAAGTAAGGCGGATGAGGGAGGGCGCACCATGATGGCCTCGGCGACGTTCGCAATCTGATCGCGGTTTGCTTCAACACCAGCAACGCGAAAGGCTTCACCCAGCTCGGAAACATCGAGGTCGATGGCCACCATCGCATGGTGACGGTGCCAGGCTCAGTCGCAGACTGTTCGTAAGTGGGCTCCTGTTTTGCAGGTCGGCGTCAGACACTGTGCAGCAGTGAAGTAGATCCTCGAACTTACAGATATGTTCGGCATGGGTGGAGACTCTGACCGGCCTAAAAAGTGTTACAAATACGACGGAGAGATGGAGGAAGGGAGGGAAAGGATGCTCACGGGGTGACGGAGATTTGTCCATTTCGGTGAGTGGCAGATGATCTTGGTAGGGGTGGGGAAGAATCGAGAGACACAGGTGTAAAGTGAGCGAAGGATTTCTCCAGTCGGCACAATTGTTTAAGAGGGGTTTCGTGAGGCAGGTCAATCAGCATGTGCGACAAGCAGTTCCTAGGCTTATGCGGCAAGGGAGAGGGTTAACGGCTCGAGAATCGGAGCTGGTCGTGGACGTCATCTGTCACCGAGCTCGTGGCACACTACAGGCTATAGAAGCTTGGCTTGGTATTGGTTTGCTAAGTGTTTGGGCTTGATAGGTGGGCCGGCAGGGCATGATACCGGCTGAAGTTGGCTACAGCGAGAGGCGTGCGCCGTTGGGCGGACAGGGCTGTGCGAGTTTACGCAAGGGACCACGGCGCATCAGGCCAGCAGGCTGCCACGAGGATCGCTGTTCGCAGAGCCAGTCGGCAGAAGATGCGAAAAGGGCCTGACATCAACGCCTCTCGCCTTACCCCCAGCGGCTCCGCCGTCTTTTTTTATCCTTTCGGCAGTCGGCCGCGGACCATACCGGTGGTACCTCCGACTCGTAGTATTCCACTTCAGTCAATATACACCCATGGAAGTGAATGTTACATGTAACATGTCGCTATGGCTATCACTGAATGCATCGCAACTGGCACATTTCGAATGAACTGAAGACGATTTCCTGACATCCACACCAAGCTGCCGCGAGGGAGCGGAAGCGGAAGCGCGATGGACCCTGCATGTTCGGCGGGGGGCAAACAGCGGTATCCTGCCGATGCCTTCGCGTTGCAGATCTCATTCCTGGCCTGGAGTAGGTCGACAAGGTTGCTTCAGTTTCGTAGCCGTCCCGCTCTCTTGCTTCCCGCAGCGGGAAAGGTTGCAAGACCACGCGCCCGAATCAGGTGCACTGCGCACGCCACAGAACAAGAGATATGGCGCACACTTGAAGAAGCTGCGAGGAAAGGAACGAGGTTGGCGGGTATTTCCGCACGGAAGAGAGGTGCTTGGGCGGCTGAAGGGCCGCCACGGCCAAGTGTGGAGACAGTGAGCGGGCAGGGCCCCGGCAGCTGGCGGTATAAAAAGCCCATCTAACTGAGCCGTCGGCAAAGACAATACTTAATGAAGTACCTCTATAAGGCGGGCTAGTATGGAAGCGGGTAATGGATCGAGGGTCATGAATCGCCGGGTAGCTAATGCCGAACACGGGCTATCTCCCGCCAGCCTCTTCATGCCTCAACTTGACCACGACTCAACACCCGCGCCTCCATCCTGTTTGCCGCCCCGTCTATCGCCACCCACCCATGCCCACCTTCCAATCCTGCCGCCAAGCCCAATCATTTGCAGAAGCGTCTGTCTGGAATGCGCCCAGCTGCGTTTCTAGAAGTGTTAGCGCCCTGTGGACCTCCTTTCGCACATCTCTTCTAGCGTGCGAAACTCGACCTGCGAATGGTGAAATCAACACAACCGCTTGCATCCATGCGTCGGCATGCTTCCAGCTGCTCTTCCGGCGGTAGGGGAGAGCACGATAGGAAAGCGACATCTGGATCACGTGCTGATTAGATAGCGGGGCGCACTGATGTCCCCGTCCGCCGCGCGTGGGGTCGCGTCTGACTCCTCCAAGCTCGCCAGACAGGTCGACACGATGCAAGCCGACAAGAGAAATGCAGCAGGACAATGGCCAGTCCTCCACCCTGCGCCTCGACAGCTTCCACGGCGAGCAGGCGTGCAATGAATGCAAGCGGAGGAAAGCCCGGTGCGACAAGGCCCTGCCCCAGTGCACACCTTGCGCGAAGAACAGGCGCCACTGTCTGTACGAAAAGCACAGCAAGACTCCCTTGACCAGAAGGTACATTTCCTGTCGATTGCCTATGCCCTGGCCACACGCTCAGGCTTATCGCCTCTACAGATACCTCACTGAGGTGGAAGAGCGCCTACGGCTGGCCGAAATCCGAGCTCGGGAAGCCGAAGGACGGGCTCAGCTCGCTGAACAGCGATTGAGAAGCTTGCCAGCGTTTGACGGTCACACCTCAGCTTCCAATAGCCTTGCGCTTGGGATCCCTTCCCACGATACCCGGCCAGCGGCCTCTCCTCCTGCCTTCTTGCCCCCAGACAACACGCTTGCCGATCCGCCGACCCAAGCCCCGGCGCTCGGTCAAGACACGGATGCTCGTGGCCCGCAGCAAGGCCTCGAAGAACTGTCCTCTGGTACAGACGTAGACCACGGCGTTACTCTGGAAGCTCCCCCAAACGCTTATGGTGATTTCAGCTGGGATGAACAGACGCCGGACACACTCGTGGATGATGATGATGCGCAGAGTGTCCGGGCCAGCCATGCAGACGACGAGCGCGTTGTCGACGGAATGGCTTCTTTGACAGTTGAAGATGCGGATTCCGGCTACCTTGGAAATACTTCCGGGGCCGCCATGTTGCGCCTCCTTCTGCCGGGCGCTGAAAATCGCAAAACCCCTCGTGGTGACCATAGGAGGCAGGCATTGGCTGCTGAGAACACGGCAATCATGTCTTCGCCCTCTGAGGCGTGGGTCCCCACTCCACTTTGGAATACGCTCAGATCGATGAATATTGACCTTGATGCAATGATTGACGCCTACTTCAAGCTATTTCATGTCAGCTACCCTCTCGTCCACGAGCCGACGTTCCGAGCTCAATATGCTCAGGTCATCCCCCGCCCGCATGGCTCCAGCTGGAATGCATTGGCCTACATGATTGCCACTATAGGAGCTTACACCGATACTAGTATTCCTGCTTCGGTCCACAAGACCTTGTTCAACGCTGCCAAATCCAATGTTTCCATCCACAGCCTAGAAACAGGCAATTTGACCCTCGTACGGTGCTTGGCGCTCATGCACAATTATCTCCAGAAAATGAATAAGCCCAACAGCGGATACAACTACCTTGGACTTGCTCTGCATATGGCCATGGGACTTGGGCTGCATAAAGAATTCCACGGCTGGGACATCTCGCCACTTGAAATGGAGGGCCGGAGAAGGGTGTGGTGGTGTCTTTTCTCATTCAGTATCGGTGCACACATTACTTTCGGGCGACCTTTGGCCTGGCCGCAGAATGGAGTTGACGTTGCCTTGCCCCTAAATGTTGACGATCGAGTAAGTCGAATCGTGCATGTGATTCTTCATCGTTTCTAGTCTAACGGCATCAGGACTTGACCAACCTCTCCCGAACACCACCATCTGAAGTGGAACGCAGCACTATCTACAGCGCTATCATTGTACAGTCCAGGTTCCACCTAGCTACGAACCAGATATACTCCAGAGTAATCCTTGCGCCAGCGCCATCCGCGGGCGAGTTGCTCCGTCTCGACGAGGTTCACATCGGAGGATGGGTTTCATCCACCCCAGCCTGGTACCAAGAGGATGCGGAAGTCCCTGAGAAGTTTCGTCTGTCTCACCAAATCATGTGGGGTAGGGTTCGCAATTTCCGTATAATCATGTATAGACCCTACGTTATTAGGAGAGCTTTGCTGGCCCGCAGCAAAGTTCCCAGGAAAGAATCGCCTGAAGTCGAAGCCGCTTACGAGCGTTGTTTACTGGAAGCGAAACTGACCATCTCCATGGTGTCAAAATTCTGGTCCGAAAGCGTTCCTACCCGCGTGGGAGCTTGGTACATGCTGTAAGTTACTGTCCCTGACATTAAAGACGCCCAATTACTGACCATCAATGAGGTACTTCCTCTTCCAAGCTTCTCTAATCCCATGTGTCTGCCTGAGGAATGAGCCAACCGCACCTCAAGCCATGGACTGGCGGGAACAGATACGAACAGTCCTTGGCACATGCAGGTCCATGGTCGCCACGAATCCGAGCGCACAAGATTGCCATGATGTTATCTTGCGCTTATGTCGCCCTTTCATCCAAGAGCCACGCTCCGACGTGGCTCCTATAACCGCGTTTCCAGGTTCTCCGACTAGAGAGTCTCCGCAAAGTCAGATCAACTCGATTTATCCTATGATGTGGCCAAGTAACACGAATGAGATTGATCTTGTAATGAATGACGGAGCCTGGACCGACGTTCTAGGTGATTTCGCTGATCCTATGGCTGTTGGAACCCCAATCGGGAATGTCGAGGACTTCCAATGGACGTGAATCATCTGGAACTTCAACCACCTGCACAGAAAAAAATTAATTTGTGCATTCTTCGAAAATTGTCTGCAGAGTGCAGCGTGGAATCCGCCGCGACCTGACGCCACTTTCCTTACCCTCGAGCATATTATCGCCACCGAATATGACACCAAGCATCAGACTACCTCAACGTGCTCTGTCCTCGCTCCTGACTTCGCCGCTCGTTCGTTCTTTTTCTCGACCTTCTGCACATCTGGTACCGCGCCTGGCCCGTCGAACAGCTCTGCAACCTCTTCCAGACTCCTCCCCTTCGTCTCCGGGAAGAAGACATACGTGACAGCCAAGAAAACGGCTAGGAAACAGCAAAATACGATGTAATACTTCCAGCCGATGTTCTCCATCCCAATCGGATTCACAAATGCTGCAATCACCAACGATACATAAATGCTCAACAGCTCGCACGTGATCCCCTTGCTCCTCAGACTGTACGGCCACAGCTCCGTCGGATACGACATCAGCAGCGGCGTATACGCGATATCGTAATGGAAGTAGAAAGCAAACAAGCACACGACGACGACGATTCCGGCCGCCTTGTTCCCCGTGTCATTGTTCACGGCGCTGCATGCCGTCCACACGATATACGACGCCAGCATCCCGATACCAGACCAGATGAACAGCGGTCGCCGGCCGATTCGATCGACTAGGATAGCGGCGGAGAGCGCGGCCCCGAAGTTAAAGATTTGGAGCAGCCCGTTGATCAGCGTTTGGTCGAAGGACGACGTTATGCCGATGGTGTCAAGCACGAGCGTCAGGTAGTAGGACACCACGCCGATGCCGTTCCACTGCGCGAACGCGCCCAGACACACGGAGATAAAAAGCCGCTTGCGGTTGCCGGACGTGGCAACGAGCGTGGCCCAGGTTGTGGAGCGGGAGGCCTGCTCGAGGCGGATGGTTGACGCAATTTCAGCGACTTCGCGGACGATGAGTGGATGCATCGCGTCCCCCGCCGCGTGGTAGCGGGCGAGGATGTGCTGCGCTTCGGTGGTGCGTTCGTGAGCGATGAGCCACCTAGGGGACTCGGGCAGCCAGTAGATGAACAGCAGCTGCACCACCGGGTAGCCGGCTTGCAGGATCGTCGGGATCCGCCATGACCAGCTGCTCTCGTATGCTTCTGTCCCGAACGTTGTCCAGCTCGCCAGGATGGCGCCCAGATAATACATAGTCCAGTACGCGCTCGTGTATTTCCCGCGGTGTGTCGGGTAAGCCAGCTCAGCGATCAGCAGCGGCGCCGGCTGCACAACAAACATTCCCGCGGCGCCGACAACCAGTCGGCTGACGATGAACTGTGCGAGTGTTGTGGAGGTGGCTTGAATGATGGTTGCCACGAGCACACCGAGTAGCCCGGAGATGAGTACGAATTTGCGCCCGAAGATGTCACTGCAGATGCCGACGATGGGGAGGACGACGACCGAGCCGATGGATTGCGCGGCGTTGACGGTGCCAAGGAGAGCGCCTTCGGGTTCGCCGAAATAGGTTTTCCATTGTTTGAGGGATTGGAGGCCGTTCATCAGTGAGCCTGTTGAGCATTTGTTCAGTCAAGACCGGCTATTGGGAGGGGATGATGCTCGTGGCTTGTTACCTACCATCGTAACCAGCTACTGCAGAAGACAGCAGCGGAACGAGGAGGATCAAATTCAATCGGAGAAGATGCGATTGCTGAAACCAATACTTTGAAGTCTTCGGGAGGACTTCTGCCAGCGTCGCGCCCACAATGTCCTCATCCCTCATGTTGCAAGGTTGAGTAGATCTTCAGATGTTAAATCGCCCTGACAGAGAGCGAGCACACTTCAACAGCACACGCCAATGTGCTGGGACCGGAAATATGCGTGCATGTCAGACGGGACAGGGAGCCCGGCATATATACTCTCCAAATACGTTGCTGCTTACCCCCCGTTAATGAGCCGCGTCTCTTACCTGTCCATCCTACGGACAAGCAAAAGCCAAGTTCTCTCCCTGTCTTTCCGAAGACATCCAGGACGCAATCGAGATTCGACTGTTCCTACAACGGGAGGCTACCACCTTCGTCCTTCCATGGGGCATGTTGATCATGCCATCATGCTACCATCTCCACACTTTGTTCGCCCACAAACCCCAGACTCTCAGCCGATCTCGCGTTCTTTTCGGTGCCGACTTCCCCATGGGGGAGCCCCACTGTCGACGTTGGTCGGGCGTCGATCCTTCTTTGGCCCGACGATGTGCCGACGTGCTTGCTCAAAGGGGTAGTTTCTTGGGGCGACTGTCGCCCGTCGTCGTAGTTGGAGCTGCCGTGCCTTGTTCTTGTTTCGTTGGCGGCGCGGAGAAGAAGCGCCGTGGTGGCGCCGACGGTGGAGGGGGCGGTCGTCGGATACGTGCCCACCCCGCTGCGGAACAGACGACGTACCGAGCGGAGTTATGCATGCGGGCTGCTGTCGCCCCAGGGACATGCGTGTTGCGCGGTGGGCGGATTTCCCGCTCTGGGTGTTGCCGATCTGCGACGTCGGTTGATGCCTATGTTGCCGGATATCGGAGTTGGTTCGTTGCTGGTTGATGACTTGGGTGATTTTTTTATGCCTTGGTCTGTAAGGTGGCTTCGCTGTGGAATCTGATTGCATATGAGGAAGCTTGGGGCAACCGACTCGCTGGTCGGAACCGAGATTTACGGTCAACGCCTCAAAAGCTCTCATTTCAGGGCACGTAATGGCATCGCACTCTACTTTCATCACTTCAACACTCTGCCGCGAGAGATATGTTTTCATCATAGAATGCTGTTTTACGTCCTGCCTCCGGACTCGGCTCAGCAGTCTATTCAAGGAGAGGCTGGTCAACGCCGGCAATGACGACCTTGAATACGCCTTCTTCCGCTGCTTTCACCAATTCAAACGCTTTTTCTGCTTCCTCGAATTTGTATCTGTTTGTGACCAGCTTCTTGACTGGCACCTTCCCTGAAGCCACAAGGTTGACAGCGGCAGGGTAGACGCCCGATGTGTACCGGATTGATCCTTTGATGTTTAGTGCTCGAATGCACGCAGTTGTAATGGGGAACATGACGTTCTGTAAATGTCAGCAGACGTTCCTGCGAGCGAAGGACGAATGACTTACTTCCTTTCCCATACCAGCCTGCACATAAGTCCCACCTTTCTTTGCAGCATACACGCCCGACTGAATGCAAGGCTCCGCACCAGTGCACTCCAGTACCACATCAGCACCTTCGCCGAGTCCCAACCTCTCCTTCAACATCCCAGCCGCGATCTCCGACTTTTCAATTGGCTCAACGCCTTCCTTGTCCACTTGCGGATTCATAACCGTCTCGCTCCCCGCAAACTCCCGCGCGAAATCCAACCTCGCCTGCGATATATCGACGCCCACCACCCTCGCGGCCCCATAAGCCTTCGCCACAGCCTGACACAGCACGCCGATCGGCCCGCACCCAAACACCAGCACCGTCCTATTCGCCAGATCGCCCGCGACCTTGCAGATCTGCACGGCGACGGCCACGGGCTCGACCAGCGCCGCCTCCTCCATGTCCACATGCGCCGGCACCTTGTAGCAGTAGTCGGCCGCGACGCTGTAGTACTTGGCCAGCGTGCCGTCCCACGGCGGCGTGGCCGCGAACACGGTGTCGGCGCACAGGTTGTAGCTGCCGCTCCGGCAGTGGTCGCACCGCCGGCACGGCACGCCGGGCTCGATGGCCACGCGGTCGCCCGGCGCCAGGTGCGCCACGGCCGCGCCGACGCGCACGACGACGCCCGACGACTCGTGCCCGAGGACGATGGGCGAGGTCAGCACAAAGTCGCCGATGCGGCCGCGCTGCCAGTAGTGCACGTCCGAGCCGCAGATGCCGGTTTGCGCGACGTGCAGCAGCACGTCGTGCGCGGGGTCGCGGAGGGCGGGGATGGGCCGGTCGGTGATGGAGACGGACTGGATGGCGTGGAGCACGAAGGAGGGGTTCTGTGCGCGTGTTAGGACTTGTTGTTGTTGGTGGTGGTGGTGTGCTTTGTGGAGGGGACTGATGGGGGTAGTGGTGGTAGGCGCGAGGCTCTTACCGTCATTTTGCTCGTATCTGTTGCGGTCGCCATTGTGCCTCCTTGGTTCTCGTTAATGATGACTCTCGGAGTTTGGTGGGTCTTTCTTCCTCAATCCCTTGCGATATGCACTATGCGGAACTGCCCTGGTATCTACAGCTCACATGGCAACTTCTCAGGCGTTGTCGAAGCCGGAGGGCTACCATTCTTCAAGAGCTAGCAGCTGACAGCTCCGACGGGCCTCCGACATGTCGGACAACGTCGCCCGCGTCATGGTGGGGCAGAGATACAAATAGGCAATCTACGCGCTGCCACGCAACCACGAAAGACAATGCCTGGCGCCAAATCCAGGCCCAAATAGGCAAGGCAGGCGACGGTGAAGCGGGGAGCGGGAGATCGTCGACCAACGGGGGACGAGTCCGTAGGGCGGGGTAAGCCGCACTGCCGCTCAACACCCCAACGTCGGGTCACGATGCCCCGCTGTTTGGGCGGGTAGGTTGGCCGTTGCCCGATGGGCAATGCCAGGTTTCTGTCTGCAGTTTATCACCCGAGACTCGTTCTCTGGTCCTGCGTTCATTGTCTTCGTATCGATGCTCAGCCCAATTGACCACTCGCGCCGCGTATACGCCACTTCGCTCTCCCACTATAATAAGTCCCTCTGGGCCTTTTCAATTACTACCCGGTCCTCAATCCCATCGTCTGTTTTTCCTACGTCTCGAGAGACCACGACAATCAACGCCGCCAAAATGGTGATGCCCTCGCACCCGAACGCCTCCTCCCCCGTGCTCTCGCACTTCTCCCTCGCCGGGAAAGTCGCCGCCGTGACGGGCGGGGTGCGCGGCATCGGCCTCGCCGTGTCGCAAGGCCTGGCCGAGGCCGGCGCCCACGTTGCCATGATCTACACCTCCACCAAGGACGCCGACACCATCGCCGCCGACCTCTCTGCGAAAACCGGCGTCACCGTCCGCGCCTACCGCTCCGCCGTGCAGGACAAGTCCGCCGTCACTGCCACGCTCAGCCAAATCGAGAAGGACTTTGGCCGGCTGGATGTCGTCGTCGCGAATGCCGGCGTCGCGGACATCACGCCTGCGGAGGAGGTGAGCGAGGCCAAGTGGCGCGAGTTGATGGGCATCAATCTGGACGGCGCGATGTACACGGCGCAGGCGGCGGCGAACATCTTCAAGAGGATGAAGGAGAGCGGCAGGGAGGGCAAGGATTGGTGCGGGCAGATCATTTTCACAGCGAGCGTCAGCGCGATCCTGGTCAATATTCCGCAGACGCAGGCGGCGTACAATGCGAGCAAGGCCGCCGTCGTGCATCTGGCGAAGAGTTTGGCCGTCGAGTGGGTGGATTTCGCGCGGGTGAATTGCGTCAGCCCAGGGTTTATTGACACGGAGAGTAAGCGGTGATTGCGGCTGGTAGTGAGCATGATCTTTTTGAGTGCTGATACACGTGTAGTTTTGCTGGTACACCCGCCGGAGAGGAGGAACAAGTGGTTCGAGATGATCCCTGGCCGTCGCATGGCTGATGCGCAGGAGCTGAAGGGGGCTTATGTCTTCTTGGCCAGTAACGCAAGCACATATATGGTAAGCTCCACTCGCTATTGTAGTGAGCGCTCTACTAACTGGCGCTGCAGACAGGCGCGAATTTGGTAATTGATGGTGGCTACACCTTGCCGTGAACGCCGCCCTCCTGTGCCGCTCTCACGGCTTTGTACTGAAAAAGAGATTCAAATCTTGCTAAACGCATGATAGAGGGGATGAATTAGATCACTCAGCTGTTATAGTGTCATGCCGTTTGCGACTTGAATTGGCTGACTATCTCGACATTCGAAACGCCATGAAGCTGCTCCTTGTCATTTCTCGTCCGGGATTTCACTCGTGCATAAGTCTGAGTGCATCAATTCCGCTCGAAAGTATTGTCTTTTTTTTTTTTTTGCTCTTGATACCCGTGTATCCGACCTTGAATAGACAAGCGCAATCATTTGCCCTCCGCTTACGCACTGTTGCCTGGAGGATGCCAGGAAAGGCCCCCACCCACTCGGCGGCACGGCTATTCGCTATGCTTAACCCCCCTTCCGCTCCTTTGGCCTTGTTCACTCCGTATCCTGCCCCTCTATCCACTAGCGTTAGATCATTACTTGTGATCGCCTGAGTCGAGCCAAAAAAAAAAAATGGTTTATCGCACGAGGGCAGCTCTCGAAATCCGGTTTGCAGATTCCTGGCATGCCTGCGCCCTCTCGGAAAACCGGAGGGCGTCCCGGCGCGTACGCGAAACGACGAATGCCCAGTCGCTGTTCCAACTCGAACAGACTTTAGCGCTGGTGGTTCCCGGGAGCCCCAGCTTTCGATCAGAGATGACAACGGTGAAGTCGAGGGTGTTTGCGTTGATACGATCATGTGGCTGCCCAGTCCCTTTCCAGGTCGGGGAAATGAACAAAACTTTGTCCCTATCAAAGCGGTCATCTGGCAGAGGACCAAGAACTTGAAGTGGCAGAGTGCTGCAACAAGACTATGCTGTATTCTAAGTTCAGGCGATGACGCTGAGGATAGAGCAAGGTACCATTCTTATTGGACATATCTGGGAGTATTAGTTCGAATATTTTAGGACTTTATAGATGACTTCAGTTGTTAGAGGTTACATGATCTCCCCCCAAATGGAGTGAACGATGGCTAAGGAGGAGACGCGCACCGCGTACCCCTCGTGATCAGCACAGGAATTGCGTCGCGCTGGCGGCTTTTCATTGGCTGCAAAAGCTTCCTCGCCATAGCTTGCTCCGGCCATTCCGAGACTAGGAGATGATTTTATTGCGCTCTTTAGTGCCGGCGTTTTCATCTTGAAGTCTATTGATAAAAAAAAAAAAAAAAAGGACGAACAACGCCTGTGCGAGAAATATTATCTCCATGAGTGAATGGATACAAAAGCCATGGACATGCTGGGGGGGAAAGCGGTGGAGTGGGGAGAGATAAGTTCATCCTTTTATGATATATGTATACAGACAGCTTGGCTGCATCCCATCTTGCAGTGTTCGAACCTTCACGCATTCTCTTAGGTGCTACGGCGGTTCCACCCTTTCCTCGGTCCTTTTCTTACTTGGAATTGGCCACAAATCCTGACATGCGTTTGTCACTTTGTCTTCAGAAATATTAGTATCGGAATGAAAGTGCCGGGTCTGTAAGAGACTTTGACGCTGCGGCTCGGAAGATACACACGAGTATCTCCCCCGCCACCTGGCAAGGCAGTCTTGGCAGCTGACGCAGATCATCTATATTTGGGCTCACACGGAAAGTGTACGGAGAGCTCTGCAGAGCGGTTAGTTACGGAAACGCTTATTCGTCAGTTTCAGAGATCTACAGTCTCAGTCTACGAATCGCTGTAGCTGGGCCGCCGCAACATGAAACGGCCCCCACGCCAAGCAAGCCGCCGTCCTGAGGTGGCTGACCATGACGCTCCTTGGACTTTCTGATTGCTTGATCTTTCGCATTTAACCGGTAAGCTTTCAATTCGCCACTCTAATCCTGATACAATGTGGCCCCAATATGGTCAATTATATGTGGCTCATCCCACTTCAAGCAAGCCTAAAAAGCTCTGCTCTATCCATCCCCTGCCACTTCGAGTGTGTGCAATCACCGCAGTGGCCAGCATATGACTGCTATTAGAATTTTCTTATTGCCCATTCTGTTAAGTTGCGCTCACATATATGATGGAGGGCCATCAGAATCCTTCCGAGACGTTGTTTTCAAAATCACAAAAGACGTTCTCCAGTATAGTTCGCAGAGCGTCGACTATTTCATATCATCCTCTGGCACGCCCACAAACATTATCAGCCACGGACAAGTCCCTTCCGAACCAACGCATACCTTTCGCCGAAAGGATAGGCGCGTATTCTCTCAGTGTCCTTATTCTCGGTTTCATACTCATAGTGGTTGCCGTCGCCTTCCTGTGCCATTTATGGCTGGGAAGTCATGATTCGGCGTCATGGCGTTGGGTAATTTTGAATGACTACGTTGGATCAGCGGTCGCGCTTGCAGCTCTGGCAATACAGGTCTCCGTGGCATCACAAGGTTGCGTGGCGATATCAATGATCGCCTCTTTGGTGATGGAACGGTGGGGCGCACCGCTGGGTCAGTCGCTTGCAGTTTCGACCATGAGATACAACAACTCCGGCCCTCCCACGTCCCTGTGGTGCTTCACGCGGCAAGTTAGAGGGATGAGCGGGTGGAGAGCCTTTCTTTTCTGCTTGGTCATGACCATAACCACCATTGCCGCCAACTTCAGCTCCACCATTCTCCTCTTCGACGTGCGTCCAGGTCAGATCCGCGGACAGCCAGTGAGCTTGAAAATTCCGCTTGGCTGGCGCAACAGCACAAGCAAAGAGGTGTCGACATGGTTCACGAACTTCATGCTTCAGACGCCGTCTGGATATCAAGCCTTTGCCGAGTACTCCGAGCGCCCACAACCCGCCGAAAACGTAACCGACACTGGTCCATTGCTCCGCGCGCTCCTTCCATTCTCCTCGGAACAGACAAGAAGCAACATCCAAAACTACGAGGGTGATGCGAAAATTTTTGATGCTCGTGTTGCTTGTGTACGCCCCAATTTCATCAACTCGACTTTTTCGGTGAACTCCGACCTCGCCAACTTCACTGGCCAGGTTGGCATTACCGCTCGTCCACATGGCCTTGATACGGGAGGAGAGTCAGATGGAACGGATTCGATACACGGTTTTCCACTGATACCTTTCGAGTGCAGCGTGGGATACGGCACGCAGATCTGCCCACTGCTGGACGGTCTCGGCAACACCGGGTTGAGGTCCTGGCTCTGGGAATATTTCAATTCTACGCAGAATGTCACCAGCAGTGCCTTCTTAGTGTTTGAGAGCCAGTATCTGTTGGACGCCTACAACGACACATCCAACGGCACTTATCGGCCACTGTTCAACTACAATACCACGCGTCAGGGAGAAGGCTGGGACTTCGCGGGCGATGGGCCGTGGCTGAGCTTGAACCCAACCAACTGGACCCCGAAGGCGCCATGCGAGGCCACAGGAAGCTGCAATCTGGCTTGCGAGCCATTCAACTCTTGCGGAAGACAAGGAATGAACGTTTCGTTGTGCTTCAATGCTATGTGAGCCGCGCCAGCACCTTTTCTCCTTCAATAATTGACTTGCATGTAGGTGGCCGGACATGAACCTCCACGTAGCACTTAACGCCAATCGCGGTCGTCAGGAGCCAAAGCTCGCGTTCGACAACAACCGCAATCAGCTCGACGTCAACAGCATTGCGAAGCAGCTCGGTGCCACCATAGAAACTTACGATTATGAGGACCGAGGCGTTATGATTCTCGACCTCGAAAGCGTAAAGAAAGCCCTGGATGACCTCCGCCCCCAGAACGAGTCGCCGCAAGCCTCAGCAAAGCTTCTCGACGGTAGTTCCCTCTGGTTCTCGGTGTACCCGGACTACAACGGCGCCGGCGAGGACTGGACGTTTTGCCGTGACGGAACCACTTGCGCCTACGGCGGACTATTCGACACGAATACCTCCGCGACGTATGCGAGCGTGCCGCAGGGAGTTCTGATGAGACAGATACTCAACGAGACTCATGACCCGGCTGTGGCGCTCTCCGCCGAGTTCACCATTCTGGCGCGGATGCATTACTACGATTCGGCGGCGACGTTCAATCTGAACCAGACCGCGACGGCCACGTTCTTTGAGACCAAGTCGTATCCGCAGGCGACTCGGGGACTGGCTGTTGTCTTGTCTGTTTGCGGTGCTCACTTGGCCGTCATGGCATGCGTTATCGCGTATTTTTGCATGAGCACTGCGCATTCTCTTTTGGATAATGCTTGGTCGGCAACTTCTCAGATGCACACGGGAAGCATCGATGAGATACTTCAGACGTCGACAACGCGGAAAGATCAGCATGTAGAAGAGATGATCAAGGCTTCAGGAAGGGATCAGCAAAGGGTCTGCATATCAAGGAACTCGGAATCAGGACGAGTGGAGCTTGCTGCATGTAGATGAGCAGTCTATCCATGTTTGATTCAGTCGCGCTGGCTGCCCACCCACTGCTGATACTGGTGCAAAGGCGGAGACATCCGGCTTGAGATGTTGGCTCAGGAAAGTTATTTCTCGCCATGGGAATCGAGTCAAATAACTTGGATGATACCATCCTCCGCAGGCATGTGTCATGAATCAGGATTGCTACGGAATTAGATGTTGATGGGGCCTCGCGTGTAATACTCTGTCAAGCCGGAAATGATGGTGGGAGCATTTGCAGATTGAACTCTTGGATGATTGACGTGTTCCTCCGAGGATTCGCATACTGGTTCATTGGGCACTTGAGACTTCAGAAAATTGCGCGAGTGGCAGGCGACTTCTCTTTCTCCTTCCTCTCCCTTTTTGTTTCACCCACCCTTAGGGCGTGCCCTAACGCTACCTCAATGCGCGCCAGCCGGTTTCGCCGCTATTTGCGACCGATTAATAAGCCAGATAAACTCTACTTTCTACCCACCTCCGTTCTTTTCCCGGGCATTCCTCTTGGATATTACTTTATATCGCCTTTTAATAATTCTTTCCTTTTCTTATTGCTTCAATTCATAGGAATATGCATGTCGAATTGAAGTTCCCGGGCTGATATCTGTCGGAATTTTAACTGTTATGATTCATTCTCAGCTATCTGACAGGATATTTATGGGGTGTATAGTCTAGGGAGAGAGGAGAGAGCCTCCTTGTCCTGTGAGCTTTTAAGCTCTTTGCGGAAGCTCATTTGGCAAGGGATTCGAGTCCGATGTCTCTTTCGCAGACTGGTATGCTAGAGTTTATGATAATATGCTCGGTGCTTTCGCTGCCCTCCAGTTCTGCGGCAACGACGGCGGTTTTCAAGGCCCTCTCATTCCCAGATATAGTTGACAACTTGATTCCCGCTTCGCAGTCCTGCCTGGCATAGCCGCTGCTGCGTGGATTGCGACGCGATCCGGTATGTGTCCTGTAGGCAGCGTTGCTCGACTGTTTGGTGCTAAAGAGACCATTGCCTTTCCATCTAATGATAGGACGGAGCGACGAGAGAGAGCCGGCGGAGAAGCCGAGGGAGTACTCCAGACTCATCCAGATATAAGCTTGTGAGGAAGTATCTGCGGTTATTCTATTAGATCTACGGTACTGTTTCTAATGCTTTGCGTCTATCACGTAAATGGCGTTGATCGTGGAAAATTAGGGGGACGTACAGGTGACGTCGATTCCGCCTTTGACGAAAGCGAGGGTGGAAAAGCGAACTAGTGCAGCAATCGTCGCGATGAAGCCTAGGAAATTGAGTTAAGCCCTTGAGCTGGTAAGGTATCTTGGGATTGCAGAAATACCTAAACTAAAGAGAACCATCACGCCGATTCTTCTCCTAACGGGCATATTCAGCTTCCAAATGATCGGCATTGGCATGGCGATGATGACAACGTCCGTCAAGAACATTGTGACAGCTTGGAACATAAATATAGCAAACATTGTATCAGGTGAAAAGCACTTTGCGCCGGGAAAGTTTTGGATGTACGCCGCTCTATTTAAGATTCGTCGTTAGCTATTTAATATCTGCTCACGAGGCATTATATTGCATGCATACTGGACTGGTCGACACTGAAATACTAAGACGAAGGTTCCAGAAATAGTAAAAGCGGCCAAGAAGGCCATAAGGCATTTGCTGACGACGAGGAGCCTTCCTAGACGAGAGAAGTAAGGGTTAATAATTAAAGTTACAGGTGAAAGCTTGAATTTACAATATTAAAGATAGGCGTCAATACTTGCAGGAAAAAGGCGCATCAGGAGGAGAATTATACTCGTCTTCAATATTGATGCGACTGTAAGGTAGATGCACTCGGTAACATAGAATTCCTATTACGGAACGCCTTTAGTCTGGGTTACTCATATAAGCGGAAAAAAGAAATTATCAGTCATACCTTAAGCCAGAGGCTCAAGTCCGCTGGGCTAATATCCCATATGTGCCTTCCCAACCCGCAAAACGTTTCGCCTATTGCTATTGCATGCCAACTTAAGAAACCGATCTGCTTTGTGCGTTAGTGTTAGTTCTTTACCAAGTGATCGAGACGCACCAATGCAAAGATGACGGAGATATCATCAAGTCCAATTGAACAGATGATAAAGTACCGAACGTATAGCTAGATTCAAATCTACGTTACTACTGTTTATATATATAATGTACAACAAGGGAATACGGGTCTCCTGGCTGCAACGTATCCTCACATTCTACTTGAATTACTTACTCGCAACAGACTTATAACCAGAGTCGTGATGGCCATGGCGAAGAGGACCACTCTGACGGTGACAACCATGTTGTCATGCGGAAGGTTGTCCGGCTGGGGCTGCCCGCCGACCATATTAAAGGTTGTCGACCAAATACGGTGGACTTGATGTGTCGATGTCAATGTGCCTCGCGGGCAGGAGGAGAATCTTGCCGAAGGCCTACACAGCGGCCTAGTGCGCTTTAAATACCTATGGAGGATAGACGGGCAGAAATACTCATCCATAAGACGCCTACATAAGTGAGGTACTAGTGGCGATCGACCATCATAGATCTTGAATTAGAGTATGGTCTAATTCTCTTCGAATTGAGGAAATTTTTTTTTTGCACTTACCAACTGAGAGTTTAGACTAGCAAGAGTCGTACGACTCTTCACAGTGGCGTTCCATGCGTTTAAGCAATCCTAGACAAGCCTGGAAATCTTCATCTCCAAGTCCCCTTTCTCCAGCCAATCAGGGCAGAGATTGGCTGGTCTGCTTTCTATGTTGGATTTATAGATTTTTACGCCGAGGTAATCCTTTCTATACGCCCTTCACAGCATCCCTGCAAGCAACGCCCCCGAAAAACGCTTAATATATGTGTCTTGGCTTAACGCCCAATCATCGCCTGGCCCTGATTTGTTTAGTTTTCTGCGCCGGAATGCTATTGATGTATTGGTCTTTGAGTGTGATGCTATTACCGCCTTGCTATGCACATGCAAGCGCTGGGGATGATAACTGTGGGCAAAACACAAGCGGGTCACTGCGGGCAGAGACAGGCCTTGGGTGACGGGAATTCCGCACGTCAAAAGCGGTGTGAAATATTTAAAGGATTGCCGCAGGTCTACAATTCAGCGCGTGGAAGCTCACATCTGTTTCAGAGGCACAAAAACTCTGTGAGTGATGGTTGTTTGCTCTGTGAGTGGAAGCAGGTGCGGCTTCTGTTTGCAATCGTGCCGAACTTGTAACCAGCACCGCGATTGGGCTGAAGTACACAAAGTTTCGGAGTGTATATATGGTCCAGGCCAAATGAAACCGCCTTTATCCCCAAGCTCTGGTGTCAGTTGCGATATGGTCTTACACAAATTTTTCACTCTGTAGATGTCGCACCCTTAGGCATGTAAGCTTTCCGTTGATTAAATTCAAATAATACCGCGACCATGGAATTCCCCATGTGCCTTTCTTCGGCATCCCAATAGAGTATAATGTGTTAGTGTATCCTTCGGAAAGTTGATGCTTCGGCAAAATGGCTCCCCATTGTAAGGAAGCTTGCTGTGGCGTCGAATCAAGAAAAATTTGGGTGTTACACAAGCACTTGAAAGATAATTATCATTGCGGGACTGCGTTTTTCCTTCTCACTCGTTCTCTTGCCGATGTGCCCCGAATCCTTCGTCCCAGCTCTTTGGGCAGTGCCCGGGCCACCTAAGCACCGCAACCTGATATTGACCACTCAGCCAGCCGCATTTCTTCCAAAGAGAAGCTCAGTACTTTCCACGCGCTAGTTTGAGGTAATAAACTGCCGGTTAGGCGGGGGGTTTCTCCCAGGTCCATGGCTCGGGGCTCCAGCTTTTGTTACGCGTCGCATTTTGTGAAATACAGTGACAGGTGCTTCTCCCGGAGCTGAGGGAGAAGAGAAGTGCATTCGAACAAAAGTTTTAGCTAAGTAAATGAAGTCTTAACTGATTTGAAAAGGAAGAGAGATGTTATTCTTCAAGCGTTGTATTCTTCCTCTCGCATAAGACGGACGAGTAACTAAAGGCAGAATATTCAGCTCCGAGGTAGCGCTAACTGGTAACGAAAGCGCCATACTGTGGCGCCTAAGGATGGCGAAGCTAGGATTCCGGATAACCCGCCCCCAAAAAGCTTAACCGCCTAGATTAGCAATCGCTGCCGGTTTCGAGCAGGACATATTTCCGGTTAATTTGATCAGCGTATCGGAAGTCACCCACGCATAACCTTGTTAATCCAAGGAGAGCGCAGCTGAATCTAACCTGGCAAAAGTTGATCCTCAAGCCGTCCTCCCTACCCCGTCTTCTCGGCCCCAATACCGCGATCATTGAGCCACTTGGTTTATGATCCCACGGTAGACTCCGCTCCGCTACAATATGCGAGCCTTTGATGCTGCTTCCTTCAATATTACCCCCGAAGGAAGCTAACGCGACCGAGTAGAAGGAGGACATTATTAAAAGCTTTGATGTCTTCGGACGGGGCTTCTTAATGCTTGATTATATGGTAATAAATTTGCAGCTGATTGGGTGTTGAAGTAATGAACTGTTTAATGTCGCCTTCCTGAGCGAAGCTAGCGAGAATATCTACCTGATTTGCCGCTGAACCAATCACGGTGAGTTGTAACATGTATCAGAACTCAAAAAGTGGTGTAAAAGTTCGGTAGGTGGCCTCCTTATTGTAGTATATAGTGATATAGCTAGATAGATAAATTCATTTCTTCCCGATATAACTCCATTACTGGTCCATGCGGGGCTGGCTATCTGCAGTTATTATACACGAGGAGGAATCCCCCTTTTCTCTGTCCAGGCATGTCTTCCCTTGCCAGTTCTCATTACCGGTAGCGGTAGCGGCTGCTGCAGCAGCCCTATATTCACTCACTGGCTTTGCTCCTCTACTCCTTATCCTCGCCGTGATCCGAATCCTTGTGGCCCTGGCGGTCCTGGCGGTCCTCCTAGTTCCTCTTCCTAGCTGTCATCCTGGATCATTTCACCGGCTAGGCTAAATTCCTTGAGCAGCTTTAGACGTAGAAACCAGTCTATTACTGCTTTGGCTCCCTTTAAGAAATGAGGGAGTATTGGCCAGTGTTTCCTGCACTTTGGAGTATCCTTGCCCTGCCATATTAATAGTAAGGGCAGAAGAGAAGGGTATGATTTAAGGTTTCGCCTATGCCAGCCAAATGGGTAAGCAGGGCTGGGGTGTCCTGGCACCTTGTGTCCAGAGTGGAAATTATCTAGTCCAATATGCTTTCTGCGTTATGGAGTGGCGAGAGTGCTGTGTGGCTTAGATAGTTGCTGTGGATTCGTCTAGTCTTCACGTTCTACTGCGAATTCTGGGTTACTGGCTTATTTCGCCTTCTCTGGCTGGTCTGATTTGTCAATATCTCCTTCCGCTTGCTCCTGCTTGCTATGCGTAGTCTCGCTTGCTCCAGGATTTTGTCTATTGTAGATAGTTGAGAAACGCTTTCCTCTATAACTAATCTTAAAGTAGAATATAGGAAAGCATCTTGTTAAGATCGTCCAAGTCTTCGAGTCCTCCGATGTACATACATAACATGTCCATCTGGACGGATGACGACTATGCAACCTTCCAGTCTGTCTACACCGTAGGCCCGATACGCCGTTCCGAGCTCTCCAACGTATGGGACGTTGTCAGCAAACACATTTCGATTTGGAAAGCGTGGAAAGCCTTAAAGGTAATTTGCACAATCGCACGTCCTCTCGTCTCGAACCGTGTACTACGAGGATATCAAATATACCTCCGGCATCTTGAATCCAAGATGACCGAGGTAAATCAAGCGATCGCCCGAGTGCTTCGACTCGCCTTAGCTGTTGCGGGCGAGCAATGTCTCCCGCAAAGACCACAAGCCGATACTTGCCATCTCTAGAGAAGCATTCCTGGAACTGCAAAGGGCGGCCGCTGGCTTGCTCGACGACCTGCTGTGACGGAAACCGCCTTCCCACAGTGATACGTTGAGCGAAATTCTGTTTGCTCACGACATTTGCGCCGGGCTTCGCAACAATCATGCTGGGACCGTACTCGATAGACGTGCAGCTGGTGAACTGAAGTGCCTCTGCAAAAGCCTTCTTGATAGCTTCACCGTTCGAGAAATTTGAGGACAGGTCTTCATCAAAGGAGATGAGTTGCTGGGCCACCTCACGACGTTCCATCTCATACGTCTTCAAGAGCGATGTAATGACGTGTGCAATTTTCCAGTCTCCAAGATAGTAAGCCACCCTATAAAATACACTCGAGGGCTTTACTGATGTTGATGCTAGCGTATAACCTCGGCTGAAGTTCAACCCGATTCCTGCTTTCGGTGAATGCGTATGCACAGCGTCTCCTGCGAGGAAGACACGCTCATACTTCAAAAAGCTGGTTGCCAGCCTTCGGTTGCTCCGCCAGACCGCAAACCAATCGCAGTGCGAGAAATCGATCTTATAAGGCGCCAGTCCCCTCTGCGCAAATGTGATAATGGTCTCTGGCGACACTTGGCTTCTGTCGATGTCGTCCACCTTGACGCAAACACGGACCGTTCCATTCTCCCGCGGAACAATCATCATAGCCCCTTGAGAAGTGTCTGCCAATACCCTCACTCGCAGATCGGCTTTTTGGTCTATCGGCTCATGTCAAGTACGAGTTGGGAGTCGAACTCACGGGGGTCGCTGATAGGAGTGATGTCCACAACCCCATACTGAGGATCCTTGCTTTGCCCAGCAAGCTTGATCCCGACCTGCCCTCGAGTCCAGCTGCGTGCCCCATCGCAACCGATGACGTACTCTGCATGGACCACCTCTTCCGTTCCCTCCTTGCCGGTGGTGTTCCGCTGCAGATCTTTTTCGTCTCCCGGATTTATGCCGAAATCGCCCGGCGCGGGAATGGGGACGTTCGGCTCCCCGGCCATCTCGTCTTCTGTCAGATGCCGGAGCGTCAGGCTGACTGGGTTCGCCTGGGGACTTCCGACGCTCTGCTCGTCGATGTGCAAGCTCATGGGAGCCACGCCGCGCTCGACTTGCACGTTGCCGCATTCCTTGATGGCGTCGAGCAGAACGCGTTCGATTTGCCCTTCCAGCGTCAGCCCAAGGATCGGCCAACACCGCAGTGTGCATGTCGGCAAACTCACCCTGATTAATGAGAGACATGGTGGAAGCGGCTGAGCCCTGGATAGTACTCGGAAGCGACCCCGACGGGCTCGATCGCGCCGATTTCGCCGGTGGCCTGGGTCGCACGGCGTCAGCTAGCTGTGTCCCGAGCAGGAAGCCCAAGGAGCTACATGCCCAGAAGCGCGTTTCGAGCAGGTGGGCGCCACGCTTGTAGATGCCTTCAGCTATGCCGAAGGAGTCGAAAATCTCCATTGTGCGCGGCTGCAGGCTGTCGGCCTGGCCTTTGAACACTTTCGTGGCCCGCTTGTCCACGATGCGCACGTCGATGCCGCACTTGGCCATCCATAAGGCAGCCATGAGGCTGTGCTCTCCTGTTAGGAAGTGTTTAAATGGTCAACAGTGGGCCAGCGGAACTTAGCCCGCAGGGCCGGCGCCAATGATGACGACATCTGTACTAGACTCCTGACGAGGGGTCCTGGCCTTAGTTTACATGGGTTGATTCACTGTTGTTTTCCGTTTCTTGGTGGCCAGCAGCAGCAGTGCAGCTTTTAAGGCACACACATGTCCATTGAGGATCGGCAAGCAGGCTACTTTGGGAAAATGAAGAAGCAGAATCAAGTGGGCTCGTATTACGGAGGTGTTTGAGGGACACTTTCGGATGTTAAATATCCGCAGGGGCACGAAGAATTTGGAAGCCGAAGAGAGGCCTCGGGCAGCTTCACGTCTTGCATAACCGTATATGAACTAAAGGGGATCCCGAGAGTCTTTATGAAAGCAAGTCTGGTAGTGCCTTTCCGCATCAGTGCATTATCAGAAAGCCGCTTAGCTGGGCTAGCGCGGGGTGGCACGAGACTTAGATAGAAGCTGTTTAGGCGGCGCACGCTAAGCCACATCAGAATCACGGTCGATTTGAGGCCCAGCACGCTGTATACAAAGAAGGCATTCTTCCATCACTCCTCTCCAACGATGTAAAACATAAATATAACATAGACGTACCCTCTATACGGTCTTGTTTAAGACCCTGTCCTACATGCTACTTAAAAAAAGGAATTAGTTAACTTTAAAAAAAATATTGAGCTTAATGACGATAAGCTTCTAGCATCTAAAAACTTGATACCTTCTATTTTAGGCACCGCATTAGAATTTATGAGCCAGCCGTTGCCGGGACATACAGGTGCGGGTTTTCTGATTTTGGATGGCTTTTGGGGTGCCCGGGTGGCTGGTGTGGCCAGATGAGTGGTGGAACACATCAACCGTTGCCGGTCCGCGAGTAGTTCTACGACTGGGGCTGAGGCTCGGAAGTCGGATGTAAGGTGCCGGAGCGTTTGAGGCAATATCCGAGTGACCTCGTGCGGACAGCACTGTTGATGCAGAACAGACGAGAACGCACCAGGAGCCTCACGGGGCATCCCTGCGGCACATGCTGGGGTTGAGAGAGGCCCAGAAGCCATTTTTGTCTGAACAGCGCGTTGCCCAAGGGGGCGAGACGAGGAAACATAACAGCCGACAAAGAACCGCAGATTGGGCGCCTGCCCCACTGTTGGCGACCCTTTCTCCGAGCGTTCCGCCGTGCTGTCAATACACCATCCTCGCCCCTCATGAGCTGGCAGCAATTTGCCATGCCTCCGCAAGCTCGTCTCAGACAGCCAGTGGCGTGCGTGTCCTGCCGCGAGAAGAAAGTAAAATGTGCGCGCTCATGGTCCTCACACCGGTTCCTGATGGACTGATAGGCGGGCACAGGTGACGGCCAGCGCCCGTGCGCGCACTGCAAGGTATCCCGTCGCTCCCTGCGCAGGCTAGCAGGACGCTTACGGCGAATAGAGACATGACTGGGAATGCGTCTTTCCTGAGCCTTCGAGGAAGAGAAGGCGGCTGGCCACCGACCCAGGTCTGCGATCGGCGCGGACATTAGCGCTCCGTCTTGCTGACAGTGGCGTCAGACGTTAGCAGACGGTTGGCGAGAGTGGAAGCCTTCCTGTCCGCTCAGACAGCCGAACCCTCGTTCCAGCCCGAGAATGCGCTAGCTACGCCGGCCGACGACCAAGAGTCGGTGCTCTCACTGGGTTTGCACAGTCAAGAGACTGTAATGTGCCCCCCGTCAAGGCTGGTGCCAAATTTAACGTAAACGCACAGCTCCAGTGGACCGGCCAAACCGGCGCGCACGCGTCGCCTACTAGACCAGCTGAAGCTTCACCAGCGTCCGTACGATATGGACCCACCCCGTCGAACAAGAAAACCGATGCGGCTCCATTCGGGGTGCTATCATCCAACCTCTCAGCTGCAACATCAACGCCTCGAGAATGTCCTGTTTCCGCGCTGGCGGCACATGATTCAGAGGCTAGCGAATCCCCTTTTGACCACGAAAGCGGTCTCATAGAAGAGAATGTGAGTCGACATACGTGGCGAGTTCTGCATCGATAATACTAATATGCCATGTCAGGCTACACATGAATACCATGGTAGGCAACCAGTCAGAAGTTGTAGCCCAGCACTAACACCCACGATCTTAGGTGCCGGCTCGATGTTCTCCGTCTTCTCTAAGCTTGGCTCTCAGTGGGTTATCAAACAAACTGGTGCAGCAGAATTCGAGTCATTGGCCAGGTCAATAGCATCTCATACCGTGAGCTGGCTGAAACTCACTGATCCCGTTCCTGAAAAGCGCGCTCCCGAGCCTGACAGGGATACAGCTCTAAAGCTCTCTTCTGGTAACCATTTTTTTTTTCATTCTCACTTTGGGACCACACGAGCCCTCCACTGGACAATCTTCAGCTGACCGGAGAGCGTATTAGCATGTTTTGAGGATAACGAGACGTTCTTCAGCATTGTCCATCAGCATTCTTTCGAGCTTCGGCTAAAGCAATTTTTCGACGCGCCTGAGTCAAGCCCTGCGGACCCTGGTTGGTATGCACTCCGTCATACTGTGTACGCGTGTGGAAAAAGAAAGCTACTCAAAGACGCCTCCGTGGCCGACTTTAAGGGAGTACATTCAAGCGCTTTTCCGTATTTTGCAAACGCACTGGCGCGGCATACGGAGATGATATACTACAAGTCATCAATGACAGCTGTGCAAGCGCTTGCGGCAATGGTAGGTAGAGACGTTGAGAAGTTTTGGGGGCGGAGACTTTCTGCATATTGTAGGTATGCTGAACCAAACCAGGCCCACTACGCCCAAGCAATTGGAGCACCCACGATCGAGTACGCATTGCAATCCAATGCTATGCGGCTGGCTCAATCCAAAGCATTACACAGGAAGGTCCCTCACAGTGTAGGCTTGTCTCAATTCGAGATTCAGCAAAGGAGTCTACTGTTCTGGTCTATGTACGTCCATGAAAAACATATTGCCCACTGGTCTGGACGACCGTCGGTACGTCACTTTTTATTCAGTTGATTGAAAAAAAAAAGGGGGTGGTCCCAATCGGCACCTTGGTCATCTTCATCTGTTAACATGCTTTATATCTGGTACCAGGCTATCGACGATGATTGCATTACATGTCCTCTACCTGAAGCAACAAGCTCAGGTGACAAGGAAAAGATTGAGTACTTCAACCACCTTGTTCGCTTGACTCAAATCCTCTCATCCGTCCTGAAGTTCCTCTCACATCTCAGGATGCGAGGAAAGGATCCTAACTGGCTAATTTGGCGCGTTCAACACTTGAACGCCGAACTTCAGACATGGACAGAGTCTGTTCCTCCATCATGTCGGCCTGAACCTCTCCGGAAAGACTCCTCTCCACTGAACGTTCCTCTGAACCTCATTCTCTACATTAGGTATACTTATTCTGGATTGGTCATCACCTTGAACTCCTCCTTTACACACCCATGGCTCTTGGATTGGATAGGACACCATGGAAACGCCATGTTTCAGCAACAAATCAACGAGAGCACAGAGTTAGTCACTAAAATTTCAAGAGACGCAATAAAAGACACTAAGCATATTAACATTGACTTCACCTCCCCCGTGTGGTAAGGCAGCCGCGGCAGTATCCGCACAGAATCCCTAGTTTCCTCTGTTGGATCAGACAGCTGACCTATTACAGGCTTGTATTCTACTATCCTCTCGTGGGCCTCATCCATCTTTTCGTGCACATTGTAAAATCCCCAGAAGCACCAACGGTCCAACTCGACCTTGCCCTCCTGGACATTATTTGCGGCCATTTCGCTCGGCTGAAGTACACTACCTCGTCCACTATGTCTTTTCCGTTTGTCAAGGAGCTTTGTCGCTTTGCTGAGCACGCTGTCGACCTCAAGTCAACCGAGTCCAGCCGAATCGCCAACGATGCTGGCACAATGGCCGAAAGCGCAGCGCAGCTGAAGTACAGCACGCAAGGAACCGTGCCTGGGAGCGATGCCAGAGATGCTGCCAATAATGTTACTGATGTGTCAGAGGTGATGAACCACGCCCCTTCTATTGATGACTGAAATTCTAACAAAGAGCCAACCCAGACATTGTACTTTGATTTCCTGGACGCCGATCTCAATTATCAACCGCTCTATCCCACATACGGAGATGAATTCTTCCTCTGAGCTGGCGCGAGCGTCGAAGCTCTCCCAGTGGCGTAAACTGCAGAAGGCCGGAACCGCGTACACCACCGCCGCAATCTTCTCACACAGCTAGCAGGAAAATATTGTATCGCTTAGGTTGCACATCGCTTTATATATATTCTACAATTGTGAAATTGGTGTCCACTACAGAGAGGCTGATCTATATTATTAAAGCATTTCTTCTTACAGCCCGATTCAAGATTTTAAAGTCAACTTCGCATAGGCCTGTCATGGGTATAAGACTGGACCGCAACACATTGCAGCTGAGAAGAGCGGCATGCATCTCAGGTAATGCTGCTTTTCACTGCTCATTAACTCTTAAGAAAATAGCCGAGTTCGCTCATCTCTAGCAGATGTTTCCATTCTCGCTGAAAGCGTTTGGCCTGTATGTACAAGAAAATGAGGTATTTACACACCCCCTCCTACCGTTCACCACGTCTCGCTTATGCCAGATTTCCACCCCCAAAAGCTCTGCGCCCCGCAAAACGCCGCTATCGGGCCCCCTACAGTTGATTCCCATTGAAACCATCCAGATCAGACACCCATGACTCCGGCGTATGCGCCGAAGAGTCGGCTACCGGAGCTCCACCATAGCTCGCACTCAAAAATCCAGGATCGTGAATCTGATGACCGTCCGGGCTGATAATGCTCGGGGCTGGGGGCTGTAATGGCGGCTTGGCACTGCACACGAGCGGCCCGGCCACCGCAGTCGGACTAAACGCTGCAGCACCACTGTTTCCGAACGCGACACCGTCCGCACCTGTAACCTCGCTCTGGACTGGACTCGTAGCAGAGAGAGAGTCGCGAGATTCTTGCGGTGAATGGTGGGGGTGCGAAGTCGGCTGCAAGACGGCACCCTCGCCGCGCTTGAACGCCTCGAATGTCTCCTCGAGACACTCGCTGATGGTGCGCTCGATCGCGCCGCTGAGCTCGTAATCAAAGAACCACATGACGAGCTCGTCGATGCGGGGCCGAGCTACGCGCGGGAGGTGCGCACGCGTGAAGTTCTCGTAGCGGGCAAAGAAGTTCGATACTTCCGGGCGGCGGAGCGGGTTCTGGGATGGGGACGTCCACCCTTTGGCGGGGAATTAGCGTTTCGAGCGGTAGAGCTTTGGATGTTTGAGACTTACAAGGAGGGGGGATTGCGTCTTCAGGGTCGTGCGGGAAGAGGATCTTCCAGATGGCCGTCCATTTTTCGATGATGGATAGGCCGCGCATCCGGTCGGAGAGCTTGTTGCCTTGCTCACGGTCGTAGCCGTCAAGCTCGGGCCGCTCCTGCGCCAGTTGGCAAAGATCCGGGCCGGAGGCGCGGAGGTGCTCGGACAGCTCTTTATCTTCACTGAATACCTCGAAGCAGCGGTGGCATTGGACTGAGTGGTTGTGAACACGGTCGAGGTGCTCTCTAGAGGAAATATCAGAAAGAGGATAAGTAGACAAGGAGGATCATGGCTCACTTCATCTTCGTGATATCGCCGAACCCGGAACGAAAACAGGAGTCTGCTTTGGGCGTCCTTCCCGGCTGCCGCACGTAGTAGGGGCATGCAATCCGAGGTTTGGAAGGTGTAGTTGAGGGCTTACGCCTCTTCTGAGTGTGGAATTTCTTTTCGTCGTCTTCTGCGTCCTCATCGTTGTTATCTAGCTGAGAGCGAGTTCCGTTGAAACTCCTCTTGTTGCCAGCTTTCGAGCCCAGAACACCACCAGCCGTAGTTTGTCCTGTGTTCCTGCCGCAACTCCCCGAAGCGGAGCTCCGTTGGCCAGATGTCGGACGGGTACGCTGAGCGCTCCCGTGCCATGAAGTTGAGCTGATGGCTGCCTTGATGTTATCGGAAGGCGTTGGAGTAAATTGCTCGTCCTTATAGCAACCGTTTGTCATGGCAGAGTTATTTTCGGCAGCAACTGCTTTTATTGAGCGACGCGCAGCCATCAACGGCAGCGGATCTCGGAGCTTTGTGACACCGGAAATATAAACCATGAGTCGATCTATGAGTTGATGCTTCACCGGGCTCAAGATCTCCTCGAGAAGTTCCTGCTGGATTGTCTTCGTAGCATGATCCGGGGAAGAATCACTCTCGTCATGATCGGAGGGAGCTTCGTCGCTGTTGCTTTTCCCATTCCCACTTGTTGGCGTGGATGGGTCTTCGTCGGAAGCTCTGGATGCATCGGACTCCGAACGATGGTGCGATGTATTAGTGTCGACTTGTCTTTGACTGGGGCTCTTTGATGGTATCTCTTCCTCTCTATCTTCCACCGCCTCCTCCGGCAAAAGAGTGTAGCAAGATACATCCAGAGGCATTTTGGCAGGAGTGAAGGGAAGGGTTCGGCAACGAGTGACCAGAGTTGAATTGTAGATTGAGAGATCAGGGACAACGAGCCCTGGGCTGGACAGTGGTGACGTATAGATAGTGCCCGCGGGATCCGCATTCGTGTTGGCTAGGCCACTCGGCCGAAAATTGCGGTGGCTGAGGCGTACGCGTTAGCCAAAATCGCAATGATTACCAGGTTGGGAAACTCTTACAAGAAATACGCCTCATGGGTAGGAAAATCAGTCCCCGGATCGAGCTGGGTGCAGTCTGTCAAATCGGTCGCTTGCGTGTCGACGGAGAAAACGGAATCCGCGGTTGTGACGCGGCCAAATGGTGAACGGATATGAGGCTGAGAGCTCTCAGAGCACTGAAATGAGAATTCCGAGGTATCCTCGACCTCTACGTCTGCCACGCCAGAGACAGAAGAAAGAGGATGCTGGTTTGATGGTCGGGCAAACTCCGGAATGGCGTAAGGGACTCTACGATAATCCGACGCACGCCTGGAGTAAGAGCCGCTTGAGATGCTGCTACTCCCGCTGGTATTGCGGCTAACCGGGCTGTCGCTACTGTTATGACTGGCGCTACTGTTGGAGGAATAGTCGGAGGATATTGATCCCTTCCTGAAATCGTATGCCTCAGTGTGCCTCCTCACACGATCTGGAGAGTTACCAGAAGAGCGAGGAGGGGGGCTTTGGCTAGCGGCGCGTCCTGACTCAAGCCTGCGATGGCGAAGACGGTTGTTGAGGTCTTGGGCATCCTCGCCAAGCTTGATGCCTGCGGCTTCGGATTGCAGGAAACGGTTTAAAGCGGTGATCTTGGTCAAGCCTCTAGTCCAAGGATCCGGGGCAGACATTTCTGACAGAGAGCAACGGATCCTCTGACCTGTTTGAGGAATGAATGACTCCACGCTGCGGGACGATGGCGAAGATCGTGGCTCGGATCAGGCCAAGCGATGCTGCTGGAGATGTGGTACCGGAGCAGCCAAGTAAGGTGCGTTAAGTAGAGAGCCATTGAGCACCTGGGTGCGTCTCCCTTGCGGCCTCTACGATCATCAGGCTGGAGAGCGGTCAGCCGTGCGCAGCACAGTTGCGATGAGCGTGTGGCGCAACGTGCGGGTGGCGGTGCTCACGCTAGCCCCCACAACATGCCCATGTACATACATACATACATGCCGCCCGGCTCGCTTGGTTCCACCGGCTGCGCGAATCATGAGCGCAGCTGAGGCCTTGCGGTCTGACTTCCGGCGTGGATTCAGCAGGCAGCTGGGAGGCAACCGGACGGATCGCGCGCCGATACGAGCAATGACGACAGCGAGAGCCTCGTCTCTGCCTACCGGTGCGCGCTTGAGACCTGCCGCTGTGGGTTGAGAGAGCCGGGCCACAAATCGGTCGACAGAGGGCGCGGCCTCCCATCGGGTCGAGCGCGCATGTGCCTGGGAAGCCCGCCAGTCGACCCGTTTTCACGCACGCGCGCATTTATGATACATGCGCTGTAGGATTGCGGCGCATCGAGAAAACCCACGCCCCGCGCCGCATCCTGTTCTCGCACCTGAGTATTAAGGTGTACAGTGAAGAAAACGTCATGGTTTCAAAACGAGCGCTCCGAAGGTTTGTACTCACCGCTGCCTGCGCTGGTGAGCAATGAGATGCCTCTACTCCCCCACTCGCGCATTGCCTCAAACATGCAGGGCGCGCCTTTCGCCCTTCCCCACACATGAGATCCAAGATATCTCGTACACCCGCATGAGGTCCAGAGATCCCCGCCGGCACGGAAGGACGGATCCCACGTTTTGCGCAACTGAGCAGCGAGGCGGAAGGGCGAAACGGGGAGGGCGTGTCAGAGGACCAAGGTGCTCCGCCCTCGGGCCTTCTTGTCCCACAGAAGGTAGAGAGACTGTCCCGCTCACGCGTACCAGCGAAAACCCACGTTTTGCGCGTGAGTAGAAAGGTGGAAGGGCAAGAGTCGCGGGGCGTAACAGAGAACCAAGGCGTTTCGCCATCACCGTTTTACGCACCTGCGACTTTCTCGGGCTGGATAGTTGGCATAAATCCCGTGTTTCTTGATCATGGTCCCTCGTGCACCAGCTCAGTTGGCCATCGTCGCCTCTTCTATCTCCATACAAGTCAGAACAGCCATCCTAAACAGCCCTCACACGGACACTCACCGCCGAATATGTCTTGCAACTCCGCCTGCCACCCCACCATCGGCTCTGCGCCGTACACCCTCCCTACTTCGAATGCCTACTACTGCTGCAAATGCCAGTACGGGCCAATGCTCTACACCCTCCACCCCGCCTGCATCATGTGCGGCACAGCGGCCTGCTCATACTGTTCGCCCGCCACCATCCATGCGCAGCTGGAACATACCCGTCAGCGGGCCCAGTCAGTGCAGGCCGACCCTCGAGATCTGTATGGCTCAACCCGCGGGTGTGTCTCGTCCCAAGTCTATACGGCACTGAATCATACTAACCCACTCCAGGCTCGACAGCCACTCCGATGCATCAATGATGCTGCGCTACCTCCACGACGAGTCATCTGTGTCTGAACGATTGTCGAACGGACGCGTGCGGCGCAGCTTGACCGATAGGGAAGAGAACTTGGACGGCCTATTGCAGCGGTACGGCTATAATATGCGAAATGCTGGGCAGAAGTTATGAAGGAATAGCCAGCGCAAAATGTAACAAGATACCACGGGATTGAGGAATGATTTTATTTTAGCGTTGCATGAAATGGAATGGAAAGATTTCAACACAGCCACACGGTGGATGAGTCGCACTTCGGATGTTGTCCTACTCAGAAGCCCTCGCAAATGCCCTGCTTACTGTATACTTCTTGGTCTCCACCTCGAGGCTTCTTCTGGACCGAGTAGCGGGATCCTCACGAGGACCAGCTCCTCAAGAACGAAGTGTTCGCGTATTTTAATGGCCCGCAGCCGCTCGGTTTCACGCCGGCAGCCCTGCCACTATCCTCCCCTACTCCAGTGGCGTTGATTTCGTCGGCGATATCGGCGCTTTGAGGTCAAGGTGATGTGTGCGGGCAAACATTGAACCTAAACTGGCCGTGGAGCATGGACGGGCAGGGGATGACGGTCGGCCTCAGGCTGAGAACGTGATCGAAAGAGCTGAGACGTCGTCGCGAGCGGGACGCGGGATCGTAGTTATAGGCACTATGTCAAGAAAAGGACGATGGTCCAGAAACCACGACAGTGGTATAAGGACGACGAAGAAGGCTTTGAGTGACAAGGAATAAGTGTTGAGACGGAGATGGAGCGGGGAGATCTCCCCCGCTCGACAAGCGAGGGCGCATGCGGATGATTTCCGGCTGGGAGATCAGGTCTCGCAAAGTCACGTGAGTGGCTCTCTTTAAAGCTGTCGACAACCCTGTCTCTGTCCAACTTCTGCGACTTGCATCAGCCATTGATCGCCCAGCTTTATGACGCACCCTGCCGCATCGCCCATTCATCCCAGATTCGCGACTGCAACCCAGCGAAGGCGCCCGAAGTGCGCCATCGTACGTCATGTATGCCGCTAAATTCTCAGACAGCGAGCCAGCTTCTGGCAAAAAGATTTCTCGTTATCTTCACCCATCTGCTTCGTGAAGCATCGCTTTCAAAATATTCTTCGCGCTTTTTTTTTTTTTTTTCTCGTTGCTGTGTGCCGTGTTCCACATTTTGCAACCCAGCCCGTCGATATGGCTGGCGAAAGGCAAAGCGTGCCCGCCCGCCACGGCATCGCAACTTTCGTTCCAAAAGGGCACTCGATAAAAATCATCAACACCTACGGAACACAGGTCATCGATACCTGGGCCTTCGCGCTCCACAAGCCGCCCAACGAGGAGTCTGACGCTGAGGAAAAGGTTGAGGAAGAAGCCATCAGCCAAGCTCAGCAAGAAGCTGAGAGAGAAATCGAGCAGGAACAGAAGTCTTCAGGCGACACAGGCAAGGCCGCTGAAGCCGCCAAAGGAGTCAAGGATGGAGCGGTAGAGAAACCCAGCGTAGCTATCAGAGAGGAGAATGAGGCGCCTCAAGCAACAGCAGGTGCTCAGGCTCCAGCTGCCACTACAGCTAAGCCGACCACAGAAACCGTCAACGGTAAGAAGGTCAGGACGTGGGCATCCTACGTCCCCTCTGTTCCGTCCGTCACGGCTTTGAGGACTAGAGGCAAAGCACCTACAGACACGCAGATTAAAGACACGGCGGACACTGGGAGTAAGCAGGCAGTAGGTGCTGCAGATGCAAAGGAAGCTGGCGGTGAAAAGAAGAAAGAAGAGAAGGACGAGAAACCAGAAGACAAGAAGGAGCACGAAAATGACGACAACCAGCCTGGAAAGGAGGAAGAGGATCCTGCAGGCGAGAGCGCTCAGACTCAAGCGGAAGGTGAGGGTCTGAAGGCCCCAGGAACGGCTACGCCATCCGAAAAATCAGAGGACGACTACGCGGACGCGAAGTCTTTCCAGTCCTCGAAGAGTTGGGGATCATATCTGCCCTCGATTCGTTCCCGGGCAAAGGCTGCATACGGCGTCGACCAGAAAGCCGGCACTGATTCCAAGGAGAGCAAAGGTAACTCTAAAACCTGGTCGTCTTACCTCCCCTCCGGGACATCCTTCACCTCGTACCTTCCCAACAGCGGCAAGGAAGCCCTCTCCGCTTTCGCCGCCTCGCACCATCGCGATCCCAACAAGTCCTACGCCGAACAGCTCTACGAATTCTCCAAGACGCCAGTAGGGGCTGCGAGTCTTTCAGGTAAATAGTCACTCACTGCAATTCATCCATTTAACCAACTCACCACCCACAGCCGCCACCGGCTCCGGCACCGCCGGCTCCCTCTATGCCGCCTACACCGCCTACACCAAACTTCAAGCCTCACAGCGCCAAACCGGGCCCATGGAATACCTCTCGCTGCCCCACACAATCGACGCCTCGCAGAACCTCTGCCCGGCTCCCGGCGACGCGCTGCTCTCAAACCTGCACGGCCCGCTCCTCACCCTCCTCGAAGACACATCGCCCCCGACCGACGCCGCCAGGGACGACACCGACCCGACCGCCATCCCTCTCCGCCACGGCACCATCCTGCCCGCCTGCGATCCGACGACGTACAAGGACCTCGCCGAGGCTGGCGAAAAGGGCGAAGAGCACGGCTCCTGCGCCGAGAACCTCGTCCTCGCGCTGCAGGAGTTCAACAAGCGCACGGGCTTGAAGGGCGCGCGCACCGTCGGCGCCGACGTCACGATCAATAGCGTGCCGGTGCCGCTGAGCCTGTTCATGAACACAACCGTCAACCCGGGGACGGGGAAGGTGGTGGTCAGGGAGCCGCGGAAGTATGAGGGCGGAAAGTGGGGGATGGGCGGCGAGAAGGGCGGGTGGGTGAGGTTGCGGGCGGAGAGGGATGTCGTGGTCGTGATGAGCGCGTGTCCGATGGATATGGGGCCCGCGAACGGTTGGAGGAGTATGGCGGCGAATTTTGTGGTCGAGCAACCGAGCGAAGAGGAGGTGAGCAAAGCTGAGGAGAAGCAGAAATCGCAGACGACGGCCGAAAAGATTAATGCGCAGAAGAAGGAGGTGAGGAAGACTGCGCCGAAGCAGGGGCCGAAGGAAGCTTCGACGGCTGCGCAGAAGGATAGGCGCAGGGATAGCGCTCATGCTCCTGTGGGAGGAGCAGTAAAGCCGGAAAGACCGAGTGGAGAGGATAAGGCCAAAGGAACGGGCTCGGGCGTGCAGACACCACAGACGGAGGCTTCAGCGGCCTCCAATGAGCCGATCCGGAACATTCCGAAGCCCGGGAAGAAGAGACCGAAGAAGTTGGAGCGACGCAGCTCTTCGAAGGCTCCGGCTTAGCCCAAAAGGCGTCGTTCAGCCACTGGTGAGTTCATCGTCAGCATAGGAAGTGGGGGGCGCTGACTGAAGATGGGTTTCCAGAGATCAGATTGATTATGCTTGTCGCAACAGTAATGAGTCATTCGCGTGTATTTGTTTTCTCAGCGTTTCTTCCTTTATGTTCCTGTCTTGCTTTCCTGTTCCTGACGGCTCGGGGTAATATTGTTTGCATGTAGGCACCTATTTACGCCCACCGTCTTCCGATTGGTGGATAATACTCTTGGCATCGTCATTCCGCGCTGATCCCTCAGTTCCCCGTCAGCCTCCCGACCGTTATAAGCCCGTATTGGTGATGCTTGATTGTGCTATGGGTGTCTGTTTCATTGAATTCGCTCCCCTGCTCTGTCCCAGAAGCATTATTTGACCACGGAGCATCGACAATCGTAGCAGAAATGGCGCAATGGAGCGAGATATCGCCTTCGGCTTGCATTGAGCCGGCCTTCTTCCGCCTTCTCCTTTTGTACTCGTATTTGACTACCCCGCAGCCTCCGCAGATCATCGCCTCGTCCGACCTCATCCCACAACCCACCGGAGGAAATAATTAGGAATCTTGGTTTCCGGGGCTCGGCTAACAATAACGACATGATATATAGGTACTTTGGGCCCTGGATAAAGTCAATGGGTTTTGTCGAGCTCCCTCCTCCATTGCCTTCACCATGGTTTTCAACGGTGCCATGCCCTACGCCCTCGCCGGCCTGACGTTGGCGGCGGCGGACAAAGTCAGCAACGTATCGATCCCCGCAAACATCTCCACAAGAGTGCTGCTTCCGGATGCGTACGGCTATTCGCTGGAGCCGGTCTGGGTGGACGACTACCTCAAATCCGACCTGGCCACCAACCTCATGAGCGCCATTGCCAATGTGACAGGCAAACCACCACCATACCGCGTAGGCGGCAACACAGCAGATCAGACATATCTCCACCCAGATCTCAATGTCACGTCCATCTCCATTCCGACGCCTGCGACAGCTCAATACTTCAACATTAGCCCGGCGTGGTATGACACCTGGGCGGACTACTTTCCCGAAGGCACGGACCTGCTATACACCCTGAATCTTCATGTCAACAGCTCCGCCTGGGCCAACGCCGTCGCCCAAGCCGAAGCGGTCTACAAGTCCCTTGGCGACAAGCTGACGCTCTTCGAACTCGGCAACGAAATCGACCACTTCATCAGCAAGAGCTGGCGCGCCCCCGGCTGGGATGTCGCACAGTACATCGACCAGTGGCGGAACCTGACGGGCCAGATCATCGCCTCCGACTGGTACCAGGCCGACCCCAACCCGCCCAAATTCCAGGCTGCCGTCTTCGCCGACCCGCCGTGGGTCCCCGACCAGCAGGACGAGATTGACGACTTCGACATCCTCAACCTCACGCGCGGCGGGCTCGTCGACCCCGACCTGATCAGCACGTACGCCGTACATCTCTACCCACAGAGCACGTGCGACACGGAGCGCTGGTACCGCATGCGGCTCGACCTGCTCTCAAACCACACCACGCTCTGGCTCAACGTGTCGCAATACGTGCCACAGGTGGCGGCGGCCGACGCGGCGGGCTCGCCGCTCGTGCTGGGCGAGACCAACTCCATCTCGTGCTCCGGGCGCAGCGGCATCAGCGACACGTTCGGCGCCGCGCTGTGGGGCGTCGACTACGTGCTGCTGGCCGCCAGCATCGGCATCGAGAAAACCTACTTCCACCTCGGCGCGCAGAGCGAGTACTCGTCCTTCGTGCCTGTCCCTTACGAATACAAAAACGAGTCCCTGGCGCAGGGCATCCGCCCCGGCTTTTACGCGCACTACTTCCTCGCACACGTGCTCGCGCGGCCGGCGGCGGGCAACCTGAGCATCGCGGCGCTGCCGGCGGCCAATGCGAGCGACTTCAGCGGGTATGCTGTGTATGATGCCGATGCGGGTGAGGTGAGCAAGTTTGTCTTCTTGGATATGGGTGTCTGGAACGGCACCCAGGGGCTCAGCAACCCGAGCACGCTGAGCGTCACAGATGGGACGACATTTAGCAACGGCACACGCCCGACCCGGCACCTTGGCGTAGCGACGCCGTGGGAGGAGGGGCGCCAGGTTAGCGTGCTGAGGCTGAGCGCGCCGGGCACGAACGCGAAGAGCGAGGTCAGCGTGTCGGGAGTGTCCTTTGACACGCAGACGGGCGCCAAGGTTGGCGAGGAGGCGGTCGAGACCGTCGAGGTTGGTGCGCGGGGCGTGGTCGCCGTCGACTTGGTGCAGGCGGAGGCGGTGCTGCTGCAGCTGGTTGGCTGACGCGGTGAGAGTCCCGGGAAGGCGTGGCATGCCTGGCTTGTCCATGCGCTGTCGTGGGAGGCCGCTCATGCTGGAGGGAGCTTAGTGTAGGCAGAAATGTGATGATATGACGTCACGTGCATGAATCCTGCTGCCGGTGCTGCTTCCGGATTCAGCCTGCCGGTCAGCAAGAGTTGCTCTTGTAGGAGCCACATCGTGCCTGATGCCTAGAAATCAGTGGCTGTGTCTCTTTCGTTCCGGGTCTCTGCTGGAAGGCTGAACTTTTTGGCGCTGGCCGGCGGCCTCGATGCGGCTCTTCCAGCCCTGCGCGCCTCATTCACTTCGCCCCGCGGATGCGAAAATAACGAAATTGTCTAGGTAATGCAAGGAAAAATAAGAATACACAAATCTCAGACAGCTTTGCCCCTATTTACAGTCGTCCGTCCAGGTCGCAATTTGCACAGGGAAAAGAAGGTACCTCGCACCACACTCCCGGCTTCCGCCCCCATTCCCAAAACATAGCCGCACTGCAGAAATCCCCCATTCTACAGCTTCCGCCTCACCATCTACGGGCGCGCCGGTGTCGCGACCCATTATTCATCAGTCTTGTCGACCGCATCTGCGATCGCGTGACCTGGCACTAGCACGAAGTCAGCAAGGCGCGCGACGATACGAGAAAGCTGGAATCCATGCGGTATACTTGCATTTGGAAGGTTCAGATCCCCAGAACGCCACTGGCACTGTTTCGGGCAAGCGCAGAGACCGGGTGGGGTTGACCAACGCCGAAAGAAGGGGTTCTGCTGCGCCTAAGCTCGAATCCAGCGGCCAAATTATGAAAGGAAAAAGAGCGTACAGTGGGCTGGGCCCGTTTGGATTCCGGCGACCAGGGGTGCAGATATCATTAACGCCTTTGATAAGCTCATCCTGTTCCTCAGATGCGGTCTCCATGCCCTCGCTGGCCTCCCAGATGCAATTGTAACATGGGACGGCGCCACAAGATATGCAGCAGGCGTAGATATCGGTGTTCATGGGGCCAAACGAGCACTGGCAGCAGTAGTAGGTTTTGCCGTGAGAAATGATGTTGGCATAAAAAGTTTCCAGTTTGAAAGTGGGGAGCATCATCATGTTTGCGAAAAACTGTCGGACTGCAGACAGATTGAGAGGAGAGTGGATCCTGTGGCTCTAAGAATAGAATGGCTCGTAGAAGGAAGAACTGAAGAAAAGATTCGATGCTGAGTAGGAGGTTAGCGAAATAGTAGTTTCCGTATATTTTATATTTTTTTTTGTACTGGCCTCAGGTCTCTCTACGGCGCCTTAGGTTGATTTGCGTTGTGGCCGTGCTGCAGACGGACTTGGTGCGAACTCCAACCAGCGTCTTCGTACGCACTGGAGCGTTCCGCGCACTGCGCGTTTTCTTCTTCTTCCATCGCAACTTACAGTGTCTAGGCTCCCATGTGAGGCTGTGCTACGAGTCGGGCGACGAGCGAACGCTCCGCAGAGGGCGTAATTTTGACCTTGAGTAACAGTGCACCTCTGATAAGGCGCAATATCGCAAGTCAAACGTCTCGCAAACTCGAAAACAAGGCTCTTAGTGTCCTTGGCACCTTTTATGAGTGAGGCAATAGGCAACAATACGGGTATAGGGGTCTTATTGGTCGTGCCGTTTCGGCGGTCTACCTGAGAGTTTTCTCGCCCGCCATGACACGATAATCCGCCGCCCGCAAAAGGAAAGCTTGCCCCATAATATTGGTGTACCTTGGAGGGGGCTTAGACTCTAAAGAATCCCTCGTTTTTCTCTGAGTACCGTACATACGACAGACACGGATTCTGCGAAGCTGAGTCGTTGGAACTCACTCAAGTGGCGAACTCTTGGGGTCCCACGCGCAACTGCGCAATAAACTGCGCACTTAAGGCACACTTAATCTTCATCTATTGTTTCAAGCGCTCCGTTCTAGAGTTGCTTTAGGATGGGGAGCCTTTTTACTCATAGCATTGCCGAACGCCCTCAGTTTGCCCGTCTGCCTTCAAGAGGCCGCCCGTCACTTAATCGTCAAAGTTGCAACTTTTGAGCTTTTCGGTCCGCAATCGACTTCCAAGTTTAATAAATACATAGGTAATTTAAGACGAATTTTTTGCCTCACAATACATATCACACATGACAAAGGTGAGGCATGTCAACCCGCAATTATTTACTGACTTGATTCTTAGCCTGTCACATAATGGTTCAGGAGAACATCCCCATCTTCGTTGACTTCTTCACGGAGCTTCTAATCTAAGTTCCATTCTCTTTTCGTAGGGTTGAATTGCTTTCGTTGATCCTGCTCACATTCTTTTCCAAAATCCTACATGCCCTTGGTGCGGAGGCACATTTCCCTGCATCCACTGTGTCGCGTGCGCACCGAGCTTTCACGCCACTGCATATATTTATGCCACACAAAGTGGCTATCTAGTTCAATCATACTGCTTTCTCCATCCAAACCATCGAAACAATACCAGGAAGAGTAAGTCACACTCTTTGGTTTCAGACGGAGTCAATGTTCTGACGCTGGCATATGAGGCTGACAAACAAATGCCGTTTAACATGATAGTGCCACCATTGAGATCGTTTATTTAAGCATGCCAGTTAAAGACTTCTCGGTGCGTTTGGCATAGTACTTCAATTCCTGCTCTTCCGCCGTTTCTGCTGAGGTCGACGAAGGTTCATTGCTTTGACATAGCGGGAATCGGCACGTAAACAGACAGGATCGAGATTGATTATGAATAGCTATAGTATTTCTACGGTAGGGCCTCCGATACTGTTCGTGGAGGCCTGAGATGCCAAACACGCTCGCTCATGCTCACCCGTCGGGTATTTTCCAAGTGGACTGGAGTGAGAAACCAACCCTTTGCCATGAGATGCTCTTCGCGACTTAGAATAGCCTTAATCCTACGGAACTGTTTGGAAGAACGTGGAATAAAGTCAGCGAACCATGATAGCTGCAGTTCATTGAGGGTTTGCGGAGGGTTTGCGGAGGCATTTGCGACATACCTTTCTTCTATCTGGGACGTTGATCTCCTCAAATGCACTGAGGTAGAGCAGCATCTAATCTCCTAGCGAGGCGGATAAATCAACGTGAGGCTCAGCGGCGACACTGAGTCTCAGAGAGCGACTGCCTTGCTGAGTTTTCGCAACCGGGCCACCACACCTGCTGCCTAATTCCAGCGACCGTGGATCCGCGCCCTATGACTGTACCTCATCATCATGTGACATGCCGTCAAGCAATTTGTAGCCCTCTGAATACGGGCTGCGCCACGACTTATCTTCTTCTCTCCTCACTCACTTCACGAGATGACTTCTACTGTACTACCTATTGCTCACCTCAGATATGCGAATCGGTCGACTACGCGGTGATGTCATAGATACGTTCTGACGGTCGGATATTTGTATAGCCCTGGAAGTAGATTGCTTTATTTATCAAACGACCGAATCGTGGCGCACAGATGCAGCGCCCACACATTTCCATAGATGCCTTCCCCAGCCTTTCTCGTGGTCTCTATTGGTGAGTCATACGCTTGCGGCCATGATGTATGATTCAAAACGCCCAGAGGCAACAAGCAGCAATGCCTTCAGTATGGCGAACTCCTTCAAGCTTCTAGTCGCCTGTGGCGGCTTTTCTTCGAGAGGGCTGTGTCAGGAGATAGTGTACGGCAAGTAAGTCGTTCGCGTCAGCCAATCGCGTTAGTTTCACACGTGCGCGCGTGATAGCTTTCTGCCTGTCAATATGCCTCCATTGCTTCGCCGTTCCGCTGTTGCGTATTCCAGACCTCAGCCTCAATAGCTCATGTTCAGCCTAATCAAACACGTCAGCCTGAATATAATATAACATTCACCCCGTCAGTTCATCAATATCTATCTTTCTCACTTTTCACTGCTAACGCGCTCGCTTCCACCCAGATATCCACAGCTTGCACATTGCCCCGAAGAAAAAGAGAACGGAACTTTTTGTTCCTCGAACACTCTGATGCCATATTGCCGGCCACATACTAGATATTGATATGGTCAGCTGTGTCTTTGCACGAACACAGCCTCGGCTTTGCCTGCGCAAAACAGTCTGGCGCCCGCTGCCAACTGACTGCACCGCATACTCACAACGGGTCTGATCTGGCAGATTAATTGGATCACTTGCAAAGGGAATATAGAAGGGCTTGAAATTGTTGGGATGGTAGCGCAGTCAACCTTTGAGGTGAGCATACTATACGTGGAAACTCTTCGGTGGGCTGCTGCCTGGATCACGCTGGGTGTCACTCCCCTCAATTCGAGGCAGGCTGCCAGCAGAAACAAGGTCAGCTCGTCATTCTTCATAGCTAGATCTTCCCCGTCGCAGTTCATCCTGCTAACCGCTAGCCGTGAGCCAAGTCCTTAGCTGCATCACGTTCAACACCAGAATGTGTTCTCAGAAGGTGTCCGGCTGGGTATCTGCGGCCGACGGGTCGAGCCACCATGACACCTTAAGGTCAGGAGAGATTTGTGGCGTGGATTATCCGGCCGAGGCTGCCGATCATGCCGAGTTGGATCCTCTCAAGAGAAAAGCTAGTTCACTATCCCCAGTGCCTACTAAGAAACGAAAAGCTGAGGATGCTGGGCAGACCGAGGCTACCAAAGAAGCTGAAAAACAGATCAACAAGCCATCTAGCTCGTCTTCTATTACGGCGAGGAGGTTTGCATGTCCTTTCTTCCAACGGAGGCCTACACGAACCAAATCCTCTTGCGTCTACCCAGGCTTTAGCAGTATTGCAAGACTAAAGTAAGTTCTCCTCCACGCCCACGTTTCCAGCAGCTATGTTACTTACTCGGGACAGGGAGCACTTGTACCGCCAGCATATGCAGCCAGCGTATCAATGTACCAGATGCATGGCTCGCTTTGACTCTGACGGAGAGCTACGGGACCATTCGCGAGCTGAAGTTCCTTGCGAAATCAAACCAAACAATATTCCTGACGGAATCACCGCCGAACAGGAGAAGGCCCTGAAAAGCAAAAAGAGGACCAATAAACCTGGAAAAGTCAGCACTGACGTCGAGAAATGGAGGGAAATTTATGGTATTCTGTTCCCTTGCGAAAACATACCATCTCCATGTACGTGATAAGTGTCCGATATTAACATCCGCGAACAACTAACAAAGTGTAGATTGCAATCCTGTTTCCGCGTCATCAGAGTACGAGGTTATTCTAAGGCGAGAACTCCCAGAGTGTCTTAAAGTTTCTCTGGATGGATTGCTCGGCTCTTGTGAGGAGTACCAAAAGATCTCTCTCCTCGACATTGCAACCGACTGTCTCGACAAAGTGCTGTCTGGTTGGCAGCGAGACAGCATTTCTGAGCCAACCGCTGAAGATGGACTCTCACCCAATACAGATACAGAGTCTAGGCATGGTGATTCCAGATCTCCGAGATGTTGCGATGCGCAGGTTCCATCAACAGAAATTGGAATCGTCAATTCTAGTGGCCACGTGTGAATTTGCATATCGTTAGGACGAATGGAGTTTGTTTGACCATATGTCTGCATTTATACTCAAGGCTCTTGAGGCAATAACCTCTTAGTTTGTTCACTGCATTTATCTATTCATCTCAACCGTGGTCGTATCCCTTTTGTACTTACACCGCGTATTTGGGCTTGTCTGGCGAGCCTAGACTGGGGGAAGGCAAAATGCCTCGGGTGTATTGGGTGCAATTACAGTATAAGTCAGCGTTTTATACAAGTAAATACAACATCGTATTCTCGGCTCCACAGTCATTCGAAATCAGAGGCCAACTGCGTAGATCGGCATTTCAGCCTTGCAGATATTTCGGCCATAGCAGCTCGATGGATGCAGCAGACTGAACATACCTTGCACAACTCGAAAGGCACTATAATTGCGCCATCGACACATTAAATACCTTGATTGGCAGGTAGTAGTCGCTCTGGACCGCGCCAGGTGGGGAACCGTTGTGCCACTGGAATGTCATGAATCCAGAATTCAAGGCAAGGCTGGCTGCAGTCAGGCTTGGTCTCCACATACTTTTAGCCTTGCAGAGTTAGCCCTATGCTGACATGCATGGCTTGAGGCTTCCACACTTTAGTATATATCCCTCAGGTCTATTCCACACCTCGTAAATGCTCTTCGTACGCGGCTAGCCTTGGCAGAGTTAAGTGAACTTTAGCAAGCAAGCAAACTGCAAGCAACCAATATACTCCGGTCATACACTGTGTGATAGGTGAACAGTCCGCTATATGGACATCGTCAAGAAGCTAACAAGGAGCGACAGGTTTCTTTAAACGCCGACTTTGAAGCTGCGCTCTTATAAAGCCGAAAAACGATTGATGCATGTCATTGTCCCAACAGAAGCAACTTCTCAACCCGGCAACCAATAGCACTTAGTTGCCAATTAAATATTTAGATGGACGAATCAGTCACCGCTGTGGATATAGAGTCTGGATTCAAATCCAGAAAGCTCAGCGCCGGATCTTCCATCTCGACGTGCGAAGCAGCCGCAGATTGTGGATGCGGCAATTCCTGCAAGTGTACAGGGGATGAAGACTCCGAGACGCTTGTGTCGCGCAAGTTTGCCTGCCCTTATTACAGCAGGAACCCTGCTCAACCGCCTGCCTCCACCTCTTGCGCGTATCCTGGATTCCCAACAATCTTTAGGGTCAAGTATGATGAAACGTTACTCCAGTTTGAGAATTATCCACTAAAACTTTTCCTCTCAAAGAGAACATTTATACAGAAAACACAAGGCATCAAATAACAGGTGTTCTCGGTGTCATGTCATCTTCGAGGATGAAGATGCTCTCCAAACACATCAAAGATCAGCGGTGGTTTGTCAGCTTAGAGCGCCGCCCCCTGCTCCTGGCTTCTCTCAGGAGCAAGAAAAGCAACTACGGAGCCGTAAACGTAGCTCTCGATGCCAGTCAGAAGAGGAAAAGTGGACGGAAGTGTATCGGATATTATTCCCTAAAGATATCGAAGTGCCTTCAGCATGTAAGTGCTCGTAATGTTTGCATTTTGTTGATCTGGTGAGTTGACCTCTAGTAGATATGGAGCATAGGCCTCGATCAACTGAAGAATATGCCGACTATCAAAAATTTTGCCGTGAGAACTTGAAGCAAGTTCTTCAGAGGAAATTGCAGAGTTTTGCTCTCTCTCCAAGCAATGAATATGACCAAAAGGTGAAAGGAGATCTTGTGGATACCATTATGGATTGTCAGGAAAAAGTCTTTCATCTCTTCCGCCAGAAGCGAGAGTCTGGAGCCAAGCTGGAAGTCGATCGCATCACTGATGAATACAATTTGAACGCGCTCAAGGCCATGCCTTTGTTGAAGCGGGAAGACGGTCCAACGGATGGCTCAAACGAATCCGTGCCTTTGGAAAGTACAGCGCCCCACACGACTCCAGAGGATCCCAAGGAGGATGAACTATTTCCGAGTATGCAACACATCAGTGGAACATCTGGTTACGATGGAGAAATGCTGTTCTCTTATAAGGAATCGGAGCCTCAACCGGCCGAAACCGCAGATATGGAGGATATATTTTCGACAGTCCGCAAAAGCAACTCCGAGTCAGATATTGCGCACCCGCAAGCGGTCTCAAGCTTGGGCGATATGACACCAATCTCGGCACTTAGATGGACCTCCACGTCACATATCAGCGGAGGTCTTTGCACGGACTGTGCTACGGATGTCAGGCTATTTGAAAACTCGGCACCGTCCCTCGGAAGATTATCTTGTACGAGATTGACTGAGCCGTATAGCTGCAACAGAGGTTCCCTGGACATCTCTGAAGTGGAATTTGTCAATGGAGAATCATTCCAATGGTAAATATCGATTCATAAAGCAAGAATGATCTTTCCGTCGACACGAAATATTTGACGTATCTCTTTAGTTTCATAGATTTCCATCAATTCAGTCGTTCCTATCTATCACCCATATCAGTCCGCCTACTTCATATAGGCCTCTGTCTATGAGCTGTGAGTCTTAACCCGTACTCCTGTCCTCGTTTCCTCGGCACCACTGTTTCCTCAACGAACCAGAAAGTTCAGCAGCTTAATTGCTACGAGGCGGGACGTCATTAAGATATCTAGCCATGCAAAAAGATCGGACGAATTAAAAAGGAGGAGATGCATTTGTTGTGTCAACTTCCAGTTATGGTTCACCGGCGTATGCGGTGCGCCTCATGTCAGCCTTGCCGGGATTTAAGCCCCACCGTTCCACGTATATGGATTACAGTTGCCTGCAGCCTCACTACAACTAACTTAGCCGTGTTTCTCAAGGACTCTATCCCAGTCCGAAATGGTCTTACCCCGCCTGAGATACTATCATCGCGATTGGCTGGAGATGGTTACGCCAAGGCTGGTTAAAGACTGCCGGTTTCAATACCTCGCCCCTGCTCAAGGTATCCTGTAATTGCCAATCGTAACGAATGAAAAAACGAGAAAATTGAGGCGTTCAAAACATAGCTAAGCCGACACACTTTGATATGCAATACAATGGTAACGTTGAGGCGGAAGGCGCAAGACTAACCGCGACACCCATTTGCCTTGCCCCAATCAGTCGCTATAGAGCACGAGTTTGTGTCCATCTTGTAATCTCTCTTTTTATACTACAAAGAGATTGAAGTAAAAGGGGTTTGAGATATTCTCTCCATTTTTAAGTGAAAAGGGATACGGGCGATAATCCCATCTCCCATACCACCACGTCTTCAGTTATGATATATGGGGTAATTTTTGGTCGAGACCAATTTTGAAGCATTACATACGCGGATCTAGCCTAAGCACTTGTCCGGACGTAAATTCTCAAAACTATCTATGACTGTCGTGTCAAGTAACTGTATCAAGGCTTTATAGATAATAATGAGAGGATGTCGTTATCTCAACGATCTTTGACTCTTATGCATTCCAATCACTCCATGCATTTTAATTACGAGTATTGCAAATCTTTCTAAATCTTTTGGAATGAACAAGTATATGACAGCCTCGTCCATAGTGAACCCGCAAGATGCACTGCGCAATATATTATAGACAGATTAGTGGCTAACAAAACAGACCTCTGTCGCACCCAGTCGCACGGACCGACTTTCAATGACTGGTGGAGCTCGACTTGGCCCGCATACTATCAAGTGCATTGACTTGCCCGGCACTCTTGAACTAACTTCCTCCTGGCCTTTCGGCATATTGAGCGGCGTGGGGGACACAATACCACGCCTAAGCAGACATCAGAGCGACCGGTACTTTGGATACCGCAGCATAAGTTGGGCAATGGCCACCAAACATGAATCTCAATTCACCCAACTCCAACCAAAGTATGGGCTCGTTGATAAATCGGTGCCTTTCGGACGAACCGGTGCCACAATATCACGAACAATAGTGAATCGCATGTTTTGATCGAGGACGGGAAATAAGGAGACATTTGACGTACTTGGCGACACACATCCTGGGCAAAAACTGGCGGTCCGTACTTCAATTACAGATAGAAACTCAATCTGAAAGTTTGATCTATTATTACCTTTGTGCGTCTCATCCTATGGTTTAGCTAATGCAATTGCGGTTCTACAGCGGTGGTACGTGAGAAGATCCAAATATTTCTAGCTGAACAGAGAAAAACAAAGGATAGCTACCGCTGGTGTTGCCAGACCTATCATGGGCACGGTGCAAAAATTCCTAAGGATATCCACTGGCCCACATATCGTAACCCAGACAGCCGGCGGCAACTGTTTATCTGCTCAGCTCCCAATCCACCCTCGTCTCGATCCACTCCCCGGTCGGCAGCTAAACCAGCCGTCACGCCCCTCCTTCAGATCGGCCATCGCGGCCGGGATACCGCCGGCGGTGAGGTCGAGAAGTGGGCCTTCCAAGTATATACTGCGGAGGCGAGAGGCCTTTGTCAGCGCTCAGCCCCCAGCCTGATCGGCTTGACTCAGCAACAGGAGATTAACGAAGATCGACAAGAACCTCATCTCATGACTATCTGCTCCCGTAGAGAAAGGGAAAAAAAGAATTTTAAAAGAGTTGCGCTGCATATGAGGCGTAATTTCCGATATGAGCAAAAAGCTGATCAAGTGTGCATGCTGACAAGTTGCATGCAGGTACGAGAACTTTGTGGGCGAATAGACCACGTGGTGTGGAGATCTGTGGGGATAATTGGACAGCCTTATGAGCTGCGGCCGTTGGGTAGGTACGCATACGGAATACTCGGCGACCAATGCCGCACGGCCGGTGAGGAGGTCGAGCGCATAACGAGGCCTGCAATCGGCCGGCCGGTGCCGGTGATCGTGACTGCGGCTGACCATCGAGGGAACAGACTAGCTGACTCATGGGACAAGGTGGTAGTTCAGCATGTGAGGTGGGTGCGTTGTCAGAGACTGCTGTCAGTTTCGGCGCCGTTGGGGCTATATTCAGCGTCTGTGGCTCGGGCGGAGCTTAAAAAATCTGGGGACGGCAGAGCGAGGGAGATTCACCAGGTCTCGAACGTAGTCTGCGGCGGCTCTTTTGGCCGAGTGGCTGGCCAGTCCCGCAATTGTGAATTAGATGCCTCTCCTGATGCGCTGGTGTTGCGTTGGACAGTGTTTGAGTCGTGAAGGTTTAGCATTCGGCCGAATTTGCGGACGGAAGGGCATCACACATGGTTCGGCACTTATGAGGATAATTAGTCAGAGGCTCTGCCTCGGCATCTGGTTTGAAAAGTAATGGCGGAGAGATATGGGGAAGAGCATGATTCGAGGGTTGGCAGAATGGAGAAGTCAGGGCCTGAGGTGATGACTTGAGGGAAGCGAGAGGGGCGACGTTGATGCTCCGACCGAGATCAGCTCACCACGCTTTATTATTAATCTCCGCCGCATCCGTTTGGGCAGAACGTATGCAGCATTTGTGCGATGCAAAAAGCTTTGGGGTCTTCTGTATGGCTTCGCACAGCGGCGTCGCTGGTGCCACGGCGCCGTGAACAAGAGGAAACCCCAAACTCGACCCCCTGGCAAGAACTCCTCATCTCGACGCCACATAAGGGGAACGATCTGCAGCTCGTAAAACCGTTGCGCTTGTTGGGCGACAAGCGCGAAGGAGGGTTCGGATATACGCGGCTGATCTACACATGGGCCTGGCGCAGGAAGGGACCGCTCTTGCCCGATAACGGTGTTCACGACTCGCTGAGGTGAAACTCGGCAGTGATTCTCTCCCACGCCACCAGATAGCGTTAGGGGTCAGTAGCGCCTCCTCCGCACATCTTGCGTCCATCTCAATATTAACATGCGGCATATAGCAGATCGGTGCGGATACCGAGTTACGAGGGCTCTAATGGCTTGTGAGGCTGCAGGGATAAATGGTGCTCTCGCTAACTCTGCTGCAGCATCCGTCACTCAATCTGGTTGAAGGGATGTAGGCCACGTACACCATACTGGCTGTGAGGCAGCTCTCTCGGAGTGATACCAGGCCCGATTCGCCTCCGTAAAAAAGCGGCCATTCTCATGCTTTCGGATTTGGAGCTGGCGCGCTTGGCCGAAATTTAATGCATATGTCAGTGTTTGCGAAGTTGATAATAATGTTTGGCTTCTCAATTAACATCGAGTCTTCGACCGGGCATCTACCTGCAGCACACATTGCAGCATGGATGTGCTAGTCCGTACCCAAGACAAGCCGCGGCGCCAAAAGTGATCTGGGCCTCCCTAAGCTACATTTGAGAAGATAGCGCCAGCTCTCGTGCAAGTGACAGTAGCATATTACTGATCATCGAAATGAAGGACATCAAAATGAATTGGATTGGTGCTACTGAAAAAAAAAAATTGAACAACAAAGCTTTCGATGGTCCCAGCGGTTTATCTTGAGATGTCTGGAAATAAACCTAAGCCAAAGGACAGCGTTTCTTCCCGACCTCGTAGCAACAGATTCTCCGGGGGGATTTGAGTATATGAATGGTAGTTTACTGTAAGGAGTGCCCTTCATCTATATTTAGTATCAACCAGTGTTGCTGTTATGGTCGGTGCGAATTCAAAAGCTTCCGAACTACGGCCACACGCTGATCAACAACGCTCTCCTTCTCAGGTACTGGCGCTGAAGCTATAATTGGAGCACTGCCTGCCTTTCAAGGACTGAAATGTAAGGCACGGTTGCTCTGGAGCTTGCTTTAGAGTGTTCAGAGATTTTGTATCACTCTCTCAGCCATTAAACCTGTGAGCAAAGCTTGTCATTCTTGCAGGGTCTGACATGGACATATGCCTGAAATTGTATTACTGGAAATATTCGGAGAGGAAACGGATGCATAAAGAACTATCTGAGTCTCCTGTTCGGGATTTGGCGCGAGCCTAGTGCGCAATAACTGGATCAAACATTAAACATCTAATTTGTAATTCGCACTGCATCATCTTTATGCAAATCAGCGTGCCTGCAAAAATTTCACGTGAAAAACACAAATTTCTGGCTTCCTAGGAAGTGTTGTTGGCTAAACAGAAGCATTCGTGATCTTGCATGCTCGTAGATTTTTCGGCTTCACCATAGGTCCCATTCGCAAGCTCTTCACTCCGCCGGAAAGCATCATCTTCCCACCGCGCAAATAATGAGAGGCATATCGTAGAACCGACAGACAGTGCGCGGCGCTGGCAGCCGCCAGGTAAAACGATGCAAGTCGCTTACGCTTATAACCGTGTCCTTGCGCCGCCCCCGCAGAGGGAGCCTGCGACACTAAATAAATTTGAAGCAGCCAAACAGAATGCCCGGTGTCGGCTTCCTTATCGTGACAGATTACTAATATTTTTACTTTCACCTCTTACGATGGCCTCTAGGCGTCATGCTCAGCAGCTCTAAACTGGTTTCTTGTGCTTGTCTGGGCAGTGGTGCCCGATTCACAAGGCACGTTGGTCGGGTGACAATTATCCGGCACAGCTTCGAGGCTTGTTGAGAAACGAACGTTTTTTTGCTTCGTGATATAGCAGCCCAACCTCTCTATCATACCACGCAGCATCGCTTACACCGCGCCTGGACAGCTATCGCGCTTCAGCCAAATAAGCTGCCTTCACTCTGTCCTTCCTCTGCTCTACGCCCGAACATAATCCGATATCGGGGCGCATGCCTTGTCGATGTATTTCGGATGCCTGGATAGTAAAAAAAAAAAAAAAAAGACTCGGGTAGCACCAGCCAGATTCTCCGCATCCGAGACCAGGTTACGGAAGGTGGATGAACTCCGTCGAATGCGAGAACATGAATATATTTGCACACAAGTAGCAAGACCGGACAGCCCGACTCCGAGCCGCAAAATGCCGGGCCTCTTGCGAATTGTTTTTTTATTTATTTTTTCTTCTTGACCTCGCTCCCTTGTAGACCCAGCGCCCGAGGGTTGGGGAACAAGGGCAGACCTGCAGAACCCATGGCGGATCTGCTCGCTGGAACGTTCATCAGACAAGGAAGCAAGCCAGCACTCGGCACAGGCCGCTGTCTTCTTTCTCTCGCTCAACCTGCGACGCGCGTTTCGCCTGCCTTACGAGGAAGCCGCCCGCAGCCGCAGCATGAACGCTGCTCGGGGGTAAAGGTTGCCGCGCAACGCTCACGATGATGCCAAATGCGTGACGTACGACGTGCCACCCACCCCACACGGGGAGAAGAAGCAGGACGAATGCGTAAAAATAGCGCGTCCGCAACACACATTCCCAATCGGTCACCCATGCGTGCGGTATGCCGCGGGACAGAGCTCGAGTCCGGGTTGTTGTACACTTGATAACCGTGCGCATCATCCCCCATGGTCATTGTGACACAGCAGCCCACCTGGGGAGCCCGCGGGCGCGCGCCCAGAGCCAAGCAATTCCACTCGCGGGAAGAAGCTTCTCTTGCTTGCGCCGCGGGCGCGCCTGCAAGCTTGGCAGCTCGTGTAGCCCTGTTGGAGAACGCATCGCGAGAGAGAGAGAGAGAGCCAGGGTAAAAGAGTGATTGTTGGAAACCCTCCTCCCCGCCACGTCCAAGACGCCTACTGCGAACCACGCACTGCTTTTTCCTGGTTCCCGGTCATACGAGAGAACAGCGCATTCCTGCCGGTGGTCCAATCAGACTATCTCGCACGAGAGGGACGAGCGATGATCTCCATTGATTTCATTGTTTGGGTGCGTGATGTTTCGCAATGATAGAGAAGTGGCGGCTGTGATTGGCCCAGGGAACTCCGCGCTCTGGCTGACGCCGAGCCAAAATTCGATAGACCCGACGATTTCGGCATGCTGAGTCGATCGACGTCGTTCCCCGGAAATTCCATCGTCAAGCCCAAAAGGAAAAGAGATGAAGAGAGAGAAAATGAAAAAAATAAAATAAAAAGGAAAGCAAAGTAAACCAAAGCAGATGGAGCAACCACGTCGATCGGAAGGCTGGGAGCTTGACCATAGCTGGCCAGGCCTGGGAAATTTCGAAGAGAGATTGGATATGCGGGCGAGTGCACGGGTGGCTTTCTTGTGCCTGGCTCACAGACGAACTTTGGGGCAATGGAAAATCAAGGAATAGTGGCTTGCTTCCTTTTTTTCCTCCTTCTTCGACCTTCTTTTTCCGGCTGGTGCGTGCTCGGCGGTATGCTGCCCCATGCGTTGGCTGTCACGGTGTGGAAGCGTACCTGAGCGGCGCTGGGATGGCGCTGGGATGGCGCTGGCTACCGAGCGCCGCCCTGCGGTGGCTGAGCGAAAGAGAAGGCACAGCTGTCAAGTTTCACCTGAGCAGCCATCATCCGACGGGGCCAGGCCAGAACCCAGCATCACGGCTGAGGGGAAGCTCGGTCACCAGCTCATTTCCATGCGAAAGGGCTGGCCTGCAACTCAAACCTGGCCGCTGTATGACTGCTCCTTCGTGTTCAGGCAGGGAGAAGGGGAGGGAGAAGGGGATCGATGCGACGCGCTCTGATCGCCGCATCGCATCATCGCGCTCGCTAGCTCGGAGCGCCGTTTTCTCGATCGTCCCTCGCGCCGTCACTGCTCCGGAACTGCCGCCGGCGGCGGCGGCGTCATCCTTGCAACAAGCCTTACGAGGCTGGCTTGGGATAATGCCGCTTGGCGGTAAAAGTAACCTTCTTTTCGGATGCCGGCCGTGTGTGCGCTGCCGGTGAAAGTTGTTGAGTGACGGGTGGCGCGTTGTCTGAGCACTTCACCGTCTTCTCGCAGGGTACCTCTGCAGCGGAAAGACCAAAACGAGGCATAGCACATGCTCGACGGCAAGTACACGCGCCCAACCCAACCGGCAAGGCCACCGACCTAGATGGAACAACACGAATAACAGCCTTATCCCTTTGGCTGCGCACTCCACTTAACGCGGCACTTTCGTAGCTCCGGGCAAGCAATCGCAGCCGGCACCTCAGGACCAGTTTCGAGGCGCGTTTCAAGCCTGCGGAGTAACGCGTTTCGCCCAGCCTGCAGCACTGTTTCCGATGCTGGATATCTCGCCTCGCCCCTGCTCGTTCAGTGTCGAGCTATTGACGGACGTGGAAATAAAAAAAATAAAATAGAAAAAGAGACAAAAAATGCGGGAAAGGCGACCACCAGGCGGTTCTCCATCACGGCTTTACGCGTCCTGCAGCTCTACGCGCGCCTCCACGTAGCACAACAGCAGCACGGGCGCGGCGACAGACGCTCATCCCAGACCCTGGGCGCAAAAAGCGCAACATAGAAGGGGGAAAAAAAAGGCTCTCCCGCCGCCGCCGCCGCCAACGACGATGCGTCTGTGCAGCTAGCAGCAAATCGCTATCCTGCCGCGAAAATTAGTTAAGGGTGCCGGCTCGCTAGCGCAACGTATGTATCGGCCAGTAGCGCATCCGTCGCGCGCCGTCGCGCGCCGTCGCGCAACAGTCAGCCAACTCCTCGCACACAGTGTGTAACTTGTTGTGCGGGGCGGAGGTCATTGTCGCCTCACACGCGCCGCTGTGACACCGACGAAGTGCCCGACCAAAAATCGCGGCAGGCGTCATACCGCCGTTTCTCGCCTTCGCCCTACTCTTCCCGATGATCGGCGACCTTGCTCTCTCGCTCACCCTGACGAGAGGCTCGTAACCGCTGGCGAGGGCTGCAATTGCATGAATGGGGTGACATTGTATTATCTGGAATAGTAGGGTGGTTGAGCGGGAGGGAAAATTAAGGGGAGAGGTAAAATAAGAAGTTGGCGCAGACGCTAGGCAGGACGAAGTGATTCCTTCTCCCGCCCTTCTAGAAAATTTAAGCCGTCAGGACAGGGCGCCAGCCAGTTAGCGCCCGCAGCCATAAGGCGGTCTGCCCGCTGCGCCGAGTTTTGTTGTTGGCGTGTCACATCTTCGTAGCGGGTCGATCCCTGCAGATCGGGTACCTTGGGCCGGCGGAGAAACCAGCAAAATTTACTATAGGTTACGAGATAAGCGAGACCGCCACGAGAGAGTCTCGGGTGAATGGTTGAATTTCGCGATGCTGGAAAGTGCACTGAGCTGGGGAGTTCAGCCACGGAAATAAGGAAGAGGTGAGGATGAAGAGACAAACAAACGCGCTCGTCAGTCGTGACGTGCACGCTGTGGAGACGCTGGTCCCGCAAAATCCACACGACCCTGAATTTGTCTCCGCGGTGGAGACACAGCAGAAACGAGACGTGGGGTGCGGCGCTCTTGTTCTCGCGCATTTTCCCGCCCGCCCTGAGACGCAGATCGCTGCTGAAGCCATCGGGCGGTGAAGGCGTGGGAGCTGCGCGACATTGCTGCATGTGTGCACCCGCGGCAGCAAAGCCGCCCCAAAGCAGACGAGGTGTGACGTCGGACGCAGGCAAGGCGAGCGAGTCGGCGCGCTGTCCGTACCTCTACCGCCGTCCTGCCTGGTCACGCTGCTATTTCGCAAGCAAATAAATGAATTCGTTCTCGTGCTCATGCGCGCGCCGTTGACGATGAAGCGCTGAGCTGGCATCTCGGGCACTACAGTCGCGCAGTCGCCTTGCCATTTAATTTCCCTGGAGGGGCGACGGAGAGACAACATCACAGTTTCGAAGAGACAGCCCGGCGGACGCGCCAAAACAGGAAACCAGCTCGGTCGTCCTCTCTCTCTCTCTCTCTCTTTTCTCGCGCCTACCTGCTTGCCAATCGTCTTCATCTCCACCCTGCCTCACTCACATCACGCCGTCGAAGCCCACCCGCGATTTACCTTCGTCCGCGCCGCGCCACGCACCCAGTCTCAATCTCCACCGTCCCGCCAGCGCAAGCACCACCACGGTCCACCTGGACCCTTCACCCAACGCCTCAAGAGCACCCACCCACGGACTCACCAGCGCGCCACACGCCCACCCTCAAACGCAGCAAGCAACGCCTCACAGCCCTCGCCATGCCACCAGCCACAGCAACCACGACCACCACGACCACCGCGACCAACACCAGCAACCCGCTCCGCCCCACCCTCCCGACCCACCTCCTCAGCGGCCGCTCCCATGGCCCCGACGCCGGCCGACGTATCACCAGCAGCAGCAGCGCCCACCGCGCCGCGCCCAGCGACCACTCCTTCGACGCCTACCACGACGACGACGACGATGATGGCATCCCGCTCATGCCGCTCTCGCGCGTGCAGTCAGTGTGGCAGGCGAGCCCGGGCCCGCCACCGCCCGCGTACAGCGAGTTCGCCCACGACGGCGGCGACAACGACGACGATATCGCCAACAAATCAAACAAGGGAAAGGGCAGGCGCAGCAGGGGCAGGCGCGTGTATCGCTACGTCAGTCACGGGATTGGGGGCGCGGGGAATTTCCGTAAGTGTTTCTTTCCGCATACAATTTTCTTTTTGCCCACCTCTCTCTCTCTCTCTCTCTCTCTCTTGATGTTATGGGGTGTGGGTATGTGATGGTTTGTGATGGTGTTGGGCAGACGTGCGTATTGCGTGCGTGCGTACACGTGTGTGTGTGTGCGTGTGTCGTGTATGTGATGAGATAATGTGTGGACGCCTTGGGCGGGTTTGGGCTTTGTTGTGTCCTTGCGCGCCTGAGATCTAAAGGTCCAGCAAATCAAACGAGAAAATCCAGGAACCGACGCCTCGGATTTGGGCGGGCGGATGGGGCGTTTTCTTCGCCAAAGGATTTGGAAAGAAGTGGGGAGGGGAGAGGACAGAGAGGCGCCATTCGGTTGGGAAGGCGCCGGATCGGCGTTTTGTTTATTTTTAAGAGGAATTGTGGGGAATGAGTTCCGGGGGGAAAGCAATGGGGGCGGGAAGGAGAGAAAGTGACGACAACGCGAACGCGAGGACGAAAAAGAAAAGAGAGCTGTGGAGAGAGAGAGAGATCGATTGGGAGAGATTGCGCGAGAGTGACCAACGAAAAAGAAAAGTGAGGCGACCGGGGTTGGTTGGTTCGTTCCTGCAAGAAAAAGGAAAGAAAGAGCACAAGGAGCCCAGAGCGCGAGCGCACGTCCACGCACACACACGCACACACCAGCAAAAAAGACGTCAGAGGGGAGAACGTAATGGACGAAGAGGAGATCAAAGAAAAGATGGATCACATGCGCTAACACGAGCTTTTGTGACGTACAGGCAAAGTGCTGACCAGCTTCCGCTCGGACATCTCGACCACGGACCCGAGCTTCGCGCGCAACGCGCAGTCGAAGCAGGAGGCCGCGGTCAGCCGTGGCATCTGCGCCTGCTCACGCTGCTTCGCGAACGGCAAGTCGGCGGGGAATGGTCGGGAGGGTGATGGCAGTGGCAGTAGCAGCAGCAACAGCCAGCCCGGCAGCAGCGGCAGCAGTCGGAGAAGCATCGCCACACGCGCGTCGTCGTCCTGAGAGCCGGGGCAGAGCCACCGCGACTCTCGCGTATCTCGATATCTCTCGTACTCCTGTGTGGGGCCGTCATTGGCTGGGGGCGGATGAGAGATACGCGTATCACCCTGTGGCCGAGCAAACAAGCACGACAGGGCTCAGGGCGGTAAAAAGAAAGTTTTGGGTGCCCATGACTTGCGTGCCACGCCTCAATTCCCATTTTCAAGGGACAACGCGGCTGTGATGGTGAGGATGGGCGGGCAGGCACGGAAACGAATGGGTAGATCATTGGGCGGGGCGAGATAGATGGTGCGGAGGCCTCGGGCTTATGGCGGAGCTATCGCTGTTTTGCTTGACTCGGGAGAGGCGCATCACACAGCTGAGCGTGACGTGCGAATTAAAATGCTTTTTTTTTCCTTTCGATGCTGTTCCTGCGGTAGCGTGCTGCGCGCGTCATGCGGAGAGTTGGAGTCCTTGGGAGCAGTGGATGGGTAGGACTGGAGATGAGACGGTGATGCTTTTCTTCTTTGCTTTGCTTTTCTTTTTTTTTTTTTCTTTTGTGTGATGGCTTCATTACTTCTAGGCGCTTGCTTTTTTGACTTTTTTTGTGACGGGTATCCTTACGGCATTTTAGGCTGGTAGCAGCGCCGAACTCTGCAGCTGGGCTGGGCAGCGTATGAGTTTGGATTGGATACTCAAGTAAGGATCGGTCACGAGAGCACATTGGCAGACTGGGTCATGACTAGAATTGGATGAATTGATTTTTTGTTATTTTTGACAAGGAGACGGGCGGTGTATCTATGGTCTGGCAAGGCAAAAGGCAAAACAAAAATAAAACAATAAAAACAAGAAATTGTCTATCTGTTCGGATATCCTCAATTACGGCAAGCGCAGTCAAGATGCTTTCTATCTTTGAACGCCCGGAGTATGCAATGAGAGAGAGTTTTAGTTTGAGGTCCAAATAGAAGGTGCATGTCCGTGCCAAATAAAAGTTTTCCTTGATCCAGAAGGAACGACCATTCTATGCAGAAGATATACAAAGGAGAGATAGGACAGCCGTCGTTGAGGAAAGGAAATCCGTCACAATATCTGGAAAAGGAGGGTTCCCTGGACGCCGTGGAACAGATACGCAAGATAAAAAGGAGAGAAGGAAAGTATGCATGGGAAAGTTATGAGCTGCCGAGGTGGCGACATAAGGAAACGCACACCGGCCAGTGGCGGTCGAAATCAAGTGCACGGCAGAAAGCGCGCGCAAGAGTCAAATAACTTTGTTGGTGTGGCAGCTGTCGGTGCAGAGGTGAAACGCATACGTGTAAGTCACGTTGGCGGAGCTGAAGCAGCCGAAGAACCCACGGAGGAGGGACATCGGCCCTTTTTCGATGTCAAAAGTCGGAAAGCAATGTGCGGAGTAGTAGGCGTGGCGCTCAAACAGCGCTCGGCAGTCCTGAAAGCCGAACCCCGTGACCGGATAAGTGTGGCACACTGATGTCCGGTCGTGAGATAGATGCCTAACCGCATTGCGGATCACACCAGCTAAGCCCGTATACCAAGAGCTGTGGCTCTGATGTGACGGGGCGCCTCAAGGTGCGAGAGTGGAAGAAGCTCAGGCCTAGCGAGTCAATGCCTATAAGACAGCATGTCAGCAATTTGCGCTTGGACGATGCGCGCAAGGGATGCACAGGGCGGTGACTGACCTTCTGGCGTGGTGCTGATCAAAAGAGGGACCACCGGCACGACTCGCATGCGAGTCTCCACAGGCTGAGAAAAATAGGGCTATACGAGGTGGAGATGCGAAAGGCGGTGATGCCTCTGCGCAAAGGAGCAAAAAGAAACTCTTCAGGCCACCGACAGCCTCGGGGGCAAGAAGGAGAAGGAAGTCTGAAGGGCTGGCAAGCGCGGCCGGCGGCTGGCGGTGCAGAGACGCTTGGCGTCATGGGTATCCTGCGGGTGCTGGAGGGGAAAGGGTCAGTCGGCTATCGTCGGAGAGCGCAGGAGAGTACTTACGGCAGGTGAGTCAGGGCCTGACAACTGCCGTTGCCGATCCCCCAGGGCGATGCCAGAGTCACGCAGCCAGCGCGACATGGTGCGGACGTGCGATTCGCTTACGGCGGAGAGCCTCTTGCGGCATCTTTGCTCTGTTGGGAAGTTAGCAAATGGCCATCAAATATTGGGCTGTGTCGTGCGGGTGTGGCTTGATCGTACCTGGAGCTTGACTGGCGCGCGTGATGGGAGCAGCGAAGATCTGCTCGTCCTCGTCCTCGTCCTCGTCCTCGTCCTCGTCGGCGGCAGCGAACTTGGGGCAGGGCTCGTCGACAACAATGGGCTCCGACTCGTCCTCCTCCTCTTCCTCCTCCTCGGCGAACAGGGCCATCTCGTCGTCCAGGGACATGTCGTCCTCGTCGTCACTCTCGTAGGAAGGCTGGGGCAGCACAAGGCCGGAGACGAAGAACTGGGAGTAGCCCGCCAGCATCAGGAGGTGTGCCTGGTAGTATGCCATTGTGATGGGTGGTGTGTGGAGGATTGGTCCTTGAACTGGGCAAGGAGTCTTAGCACTTCAAGTGCTGAGGCAAGGAGTGTGCGGGTGTTGGTGTTGGTGTTGGTGATGGGCTGGGAGCAAGCGAGTGGGGGTTTACTTGTATTATAGATGGTCTGATGGTTGGCAGTCGGAGTGGCGGAGGCAGGAACAGGCCGGATCGAAGACGGCCGCCATAGCTTCTTTGCGCTTGGACATTCAATTGCGGGTAGGCATGGATGCTGTTCTTGCCCGACCATTCTTGGGCAGGGAAGCAGGGCGATTAGTGGCAGACTTGGCTGAGTGTGTCAGCCGTGCATCTTGCCAGCTGGCCAGGGGCCCATGTGTAGGTCGGGCGCACGAAGCACCGTCCGAGCGCGAGGACCGCGCGCTGTGTCACTGCCACCAGGGCCAAGGCACCGCGCTCCAGCCTTACCAGATGCGCCGTCGCGTCGTGTCGAGCAGGCCGGGAGCCGCGGGTGCGCTCGCGCGGCAACAGGTCGCAGCAGCAGCAGCGCGTCCACGTTCGGCGGGGAGAGTTAGCGGTAGCCTCAGACTCACCAGCCCTACCGGCAGCTCGTCCGAGACGTTGCGTGCTGCAACGGGCACTAGGTTGAAGCCAGCGGCCTAGTGCGGAGGGCGATCTGGAGCGGTGGTTGGGGCTCATTTCGCGGCTGCTATGAATATCGCGACGAAGGTTTGGGTGAGATAACGCAGGAGAAAGGGGAGCATCGCTGGAGGCTCACGGCATCCTGGGCGCCCTACAGCCCTCAGATTCAGTGGCCCGAGCCGCTGACTAGCTCTGGACGACGTTTGCAGCTCTGCGACAAGCTGCCGGTCTCAGGTTGAGCGGCAGTCGTCGATAAGCTCTGGCAGAAGCGAGCACACAGCTCCAGCCCCCTGTAACAGGATCCCCCGCGCAGCAACTCTGTTCACGTTTCAGCGGCGAGAGCCTGGCTGGAGGCGGGATGCAGGGCGATGCAGGCGCGCGAGGGCTGACGGCCACGATCAGCCCCTCTCACTCATCACGACGCGCAAGAGGGGCGGGCTGTGCGCGAGCACGCCTGCGCAGGCGCGACAGGCAGGTCATCTGGGCCTCGGCATTGGGGGGAGGGCGAGCGCAGAGTCGAGGTGATCAAAGGTTCCGAGATAGCGGTAGGCCGCAGCGAGCAAGCAGCTCTTGGGCAGAAGTTTCAATCTCAACAGCCTCCTTGGCCCGCTCCGCTGCCTCTGACTGGCTCGCCGCCCACCGCCCTCGCCCGCATTGCGACCCCCGCCCTAGGCACTGGCTGCCGTTCCTGAGCACGACCTCCCCTCCCCCCTCCCACACGTGATCCCGCTGCGGCAGCGGAGACGCTCGTCCCTGAGCCCGCGACCAGCAAAGCAGCCTCATCTGGATAACCTTCTGCTGCACAATTGCGCGCAGCACACGCCCGCCTTCGAGAACGCTGCGTCCGCACCGCCCGCCCGGCCCCTCGGCGGCTCGGACTTCTCGCGCCCGACTCCGCCTGACCGACTGGTCGATGGGCTGTCTGCCTCTGGCATGCAGCCGCAAGCACCCACACCCGCTACTCCAAGCCACCCGCACGCTTGGCCGGCCAAACGCCCCTGTGTGCCGTCCACTACATCATGCGGCCCTATCAGCCTGCGCCTGCCGCCATCACGCGGCTGCCCCGGAACGGCCGCGACGACGTCCTTCTGGCAGCTGCCCCGCAACGCCTCCCGTCGACTCCGCACCGGCTCTCGTGCCTCACCCGCTTTCGGCGTGCGACTGCTTGCCTGGCTGCGCGGATTGCTGCTGAGCTTATTCCATGTCAAGACTCATTGCCGAGCTCTCGCCCGTCTCCCCTCACTTCCGGTCAACTGGCCCTTCTCTCGCCTGCCCTCGTCATACCGCAAGGGGTCATGCCGTCCTAATTGTTGCCGCTATGCACCACCCCGGCTTCCTGTCTTTCCGCGTGCCTGTATAAATTGCTCTGTGTACTTCCTTCGCAATGTGCCTTTCCAGTCCCGCGATTCGCCAGTGCCGATCCTGTGAACCATGGCGCTGCTGTCCGTCTCGGTGCTGCTCGCTCTCCAGCTTGTCCCTGTCCTTGCTGTCAACCCAACCGTTGCGCTGGGATACAGCACCTACGAGGGCACGCCTTACGCCAACGGCATCACCGAATGGCTCGGCCTCCGCTACGCTGCCCCCCCTACCGGCGCTCTCCGCTTTGCCGCTCCCCAGGACCCGTACACCGTCGACGGCGTGACCGCCGCTAATCAAGTATGTTTCCAACACACCAAGACGGCTCTGGTTGATTGGTGTCTTCGAATCGCTGCCCGTAGAACTGCTTGCGGGACTGCCCGTATGCTTCCTGCTCCCGCAGCCGGCTCATCGACCACCCGCTCGTGAAACTAATGCGGTGTGTGATTACCAGCATGGCCCCCTTTGCATCGCGACTGGCGCATCGCCGTCTCTCACCACGACATCCGAAGACTGTCTCTTCCTCGATGTCTATGCTCCGACCAATGCATCTCAGCTGTCCAAACTGCCGGTCTACTTTTACATCCAGGGCGGCGGGTTCAACGGAAACACCAACCCAAACTATAATGGGAAAGGCCTCATCCTGGCTTCCGGAATGAACATTGTTGTCGTGACTTTTAACTATAGAGTCGGCCCTTACGGCTTCCTCGCTGGTCGGGAGGTGGCCCAAGGGGCAAGTTTGAATAACGGTCTGAAAGATATTATCAAGGCCCTCGAGTGGGTCCAGAAGTATGTTAGTCAGGTAAGCCCCCGTGTCCGACCCCACACTCCGCCAGCGAGCCGTAGATCGTACCTGACACACTATCGCAACTAGTTCGGCGGCGATCCAGATCACGGTAAGGCCTCCCGAACTAAAGGTGCCAGCTGGGCGAAACCGTTCTGGTGAAACTCTTTTTTCTATAGCGTGCTGATAGTCACGGTTGCTCAACAGTTGTGGTCGGGGGTAGCAGTGCGGGGGCTGCGGCAATTACTCTTTTGCTAACCGCCTATGGCGGCCGTGATGACGGGCTTTTCCATGCCATCGCCGCCGAGAGCCAGTCCTTTGGGAATATCTTCACATTCTCGGAGAGCCAGTTCATGTATGACAACCTCGTAATTCGGACGGGATGCGCTGGTGCCAGCGACACCCTTGCCTGCTTGCGCAGCCTCCCCGTCCAGGACCTGCAGGCCGAGAACTTCAACACACCACTGCCAGGCGCCCAGAACCCGCCTCTGTACATGTACAGCACGACCATCGACTACGACCTCGTGCCTGACTATACCTACAAGCTCTTCGCCGAAGGCAAATTCATCGACGTCCCCACCATCTTCGGCGATGACACGAACGGCGGCACCGTCTTCGCGCCCAAGTGGGTCTCCCCTTCTCACGCTCCAAACGCAAAAGCAGAAAGCCTGACACGCATCGATCCCTTGCTAGGAACACGAACACCATTGGCGAATCCGACACCTTCCTCAAAGACCAATTCCCGGCATTGACGCTCGAGCAGCTCGGCCGCATCAACGCCCTCTACCCAGTCGAGGGCACGCCGAGCTTCCCTGGCGCGGGCCGCTACTGGCGGCAGGCCTCCAACGCGTACGGCGACATGCGCTACCTGTGCCCGGGCCTCTACCTCAGCAGCAAGTACGCCCAGCGCGGCCAGCCCAGCTGGAACTACCTCTGGAACGTTCAAGACCCCGAGCAGATCGCCCAAGGGCTCGGTGTCCCTCACACCATCGAGACCAACGCCATCTGGGGCCCGGAGAACGTCAATGGCCAGGCGCCGAGCAGCTATTACCCCGGCGGGATCAACAGCGGCATAATTCCGGTGGTGCAGGCCTATTGGACGAGTTTTATTCGCGCCTTGGATCCAAATGTGTATCGCTTGCCCGGAACCCCGAGGTGGGAGGAGTGGGATTGGTCGTGGGAGTCGGGCTTTAATTGGTTGGTCTACGAGACTAACAACACCCGCATGAAGAACGTAGACTCGGCGACGAAGGGGAGATGCGGGTATTTGACGAGTATTGGGGTTGCTATCAAACAGTAAAAATTCTACCTGTGGGAGGGTTTATAAGGTAATTTGGCTACATACTAAATCGCTTCGTTACATACCGTTTAATGCATATTTGATCATCATTGTGGTCTTGCAGATGCATGGCATGGTGTGGTAACAGCACGGCGCCTGAAAGTTGAGTGTGTTCCTCAATCCGTGTAACAGCATAAGAGTAATGGGAAGATGGGAAAGACGGGACAAACATGGCGCCCATCCTGCTAAGGATACGGAGCAAACTTTGAAAACGGGCACATGTCAAATTCATTACAAGGGAAAGAAACATTTTCAGAGTAGGCAGCTCTCCGCCGGATGAAATGCTTCAGAAAAAAAAATCTAACGATATTTATGCCATGACGGCTCCTTCTGCTCCCCCCGTGGAACCCTGCGAATCAAACATTGAACGATGACCTTGCATATCTCAGCGCTCGCCTTGGTCATTCTTCCCGGTCGAATCATTCTTTAATCCACGCCCCTCAATGGTCTCTCCCCCTGTACCAACCGGACAAAAATGGATATGGTCAGTGTCGTTGCTGCGATGCGATTTTGCTTATTATATATTGATAGTAGTCTAACATAGTCTTATGTAAGCAACAACAACAGCTTCATCCAATGGTCTTATAGTGTAGTGGCTAGCACTCGGGATTCTGAATTCCCAGAGCATTCCCGCAACCCCGGTTCGATCCCGGGTAAGACCTGTCTTTTTGCGCGTGCTTAGGGTGAGCACTGGAGGTGCTGTTGATGAAGAAAGACTGTGATGGCCCGAAGCGGAAATACGTGGTGGGCGACTCAAGGCCGCGGTTCTACACCCACCAGCAAATTGAAGCCCTGGTTTGATTGTACCCTCTTTTCGATATTGGGATTCTTAAGAAGACTACCGCTCGTTGACATGTGTCGTTGTTCTAAAAATTTTCGTTTTTGCAGGGCTCGTGTTGATTCTCGATTGTGGGTCCGAGGCAACAAATTTTTCTTGTCCGGGCTTCTTGCAGTTGCCGAACATGAGCAAAGTCCGGCCGAAGTACAATTAACGCTATTGTTCTAGCAAGTCGGGAGGCAGGCTGCGCGTTGGTTCTCGGAGGGATGATCGTGATACACCGTATGATTTGGAAGCTGCGCATCACGCACGTGGAGTATAAAGTTCACACGGCGGACATTTCAACTATCAAAATCCATCTCCCTCTACCGCAAAATAACTACTTGACGATTTCCTTTGTTCAACATTTTACTCTACCATAGTTGCTCACATCATTATAGTCACACTTAAGAGTATCACTGAAGTTTGCAACCGGTGAGCATTGCCGTCACTCAAAGAAGCAGCGGATCACATATATCCAAGGTTCCCATCGCATTTCAACGAATTGTGGCATATCCAAATACAGCCACTGAGCGCGAAACCGCATGTAGAAAATCCCTAGTCTGTAAATTAGGCATACAGCATTCCTTCCGCTGGCAATTCGGTATCATGATTCGAAAAAGAACAGTGGCCCACCACATGCACCACCATATCTTCCTCCTCGCCACCGACGACACCCCACTTCACCGGCAGCAGACTCGAAGTGCCCTCGGGAGCATGGCAAGCTGCCGATATGGCGAGGCTGCAACTCCCCGCCAGCGGCACTCCCGGCATCAATCGTCGCCTCCCCAGCACGACCGCCGCCGCGAGCAGAACAACGATGGCGACGCACGTTAGGACCATGGCCATGGGCGAGTATGCGCATGTTGTGATTACATCATCCTCGCCGAGGGCGTCCGCCTCCTCCCTGCCGGGCCACGTCTCGTTGACCTGTGCGACGAAGATGCTCTGAGACACGAGCCAGTGCAGCAGAGCCGAGAATGCCAGCAGCGGCACGCCCAGCCGGTACGGCAGCTGGAGGAAGTACGTCGACCGCTGGTTGCCACGCGGCAACGAGACGCGGAGGGGGTCGCGCGCATGTGCGAAGCGCGCCCATTCGGCGGAGACGGCCATGGAGGTGATGAGGCCGTTGAGGACGAGGTAGAGGAGCGAGAGGAGCAATTGCGGCGTGTTGGCGACGAGGACGGCGCCGACGACGGCGCCGTCGCCGGTGGCGGGGATGCGCCAGCCGGAGATGAGGGTATAGGGCGTGATGGCACCGAAGCCGAGGGACCAGAGGGAGGAGAGATCGCCGCGGTTGTAGTAGCGCTGGAGGATATTGGCGGCGTAGCCGAGGAGGCCGAGGATGGTTGCTAGCGCTAGAAAATTTCTATATATGGTTAGCAAGGACTGCTGCGTATCTGACGCCGGAATCTTACAAGATTGATGCCAATGACCATCTGAGTTTACTAACCCCTGCGGACCACCGTTTTGGCGAACTGCGGTACTCTTGAGCAATAGGCGTACCTCCCCTCATTACGCGCTTGATCTCTGTCGCGCCGTACAAGCACATCCCTCTCGTCTGAGCGTCAGGAGTCTCGATGAATGACGCCGCGGCATCTCCGATTGTCACCAGCGGATTGGTGTTGATCAGACTGCTCCATACCAGAAAGCATGTGATAATGAGCTTCACGATATTGAATCCGACAATCACCCAAAGAAGATTGACCGCAACGTTCAGTTGGCACTGGTGGTTCACCTTTTCACTGTAGCAATACCGCACCCGAGCCCCGCTGACGATCCACGAATCCGCGTCGAGTTGTTTCTTCCAACCGCCATCACTGCACAGGTCCTTGGGCGGCTCGTCGTACTTGTTGAGCCCGAGGTCAGCGCCGTCGTATCGGTAAGTAGAGACCTGGTCACATATCCAGTAGAACCAGTTGCTCACGAAAGGCGTCATGGCAGGCTCTATTCCAGTGGAGTAGACAGTCATGTCGTACAGAGATGTGGCCGAAATGTTTCCGCAGTCCTGGTAATTCGAGGTGATGACCTTGGGGTCTTTGAAGATGCTGCAATTCTCCGGTCGGTCAACTACCAGTATGACACTCCTTCTGTCTGCTACCAGCGTTTTGGCGTAGCCCTCGATGCATTCCTTGTTGGTTAAGTTCTGGAATCGGCGTCCCGCTACCAAGTCGCTTTGCATCCCTTTGATGTCAACATCGTAGGTTTTGTCGTCAAAGAAGGACTCGTTATATGGTGCGCCTCTCGCAAAAGATTCGTCGGCGTAGTAGATCGGATACATGTTGTTGTTTGTTGATCCAAAAAAGGTCGAGTTGTATCTGCAACGAGTCAGAAGCCAAACCATGTATGGGTCAAGATATTCTTTTCTTACACGAGATGGAGGGGGACAGATGAAAGACAGAGGCAGACCCAAACCAAGAGCCTCCTCCGTCTGATGAAACGTAGATTCCGGTAGCTGGGTACACCGATATCAAGATGGATGCCTTTCTTGTGGGCGGCATCAACGTCCTCGCGAGTTGGTGCGCTAATGGACTGCATGCAATAGCTGCTGGCGCCTAGTAGGAGAGTGCTGGCAATGTTAATTGCAAGGTGAATAATAACACCTGACCGTTTAATGTCTTCGCAAGTTCCTGTTTGTATTGGCGCAACACTGGTTTTTTTGCCTTTCCGGTGGAGTATTGAGTAAAATGCAGCGGTTATCGAAATGTTGACAATCAATATAAGAAAGCTCAACAAAGCTGCACCCATAGTACCAAGCTTCCAGCCAGATGGGAGCCGTTGAGAAATTGCCTTCCATCCTCTGTGCCATGATCTTGGCATCCAAGAGTATTCTTCCTTTTGTGAAAGCGCATCTGAATAAGCGTCGGATAAAAGCGTTTTGCTTTCAGTAGCGACGTTCTCGTGGCGCGGCGACTCTTGCGAATATTTCTGGTTTGTCGGGAGAGACGGGACGGTGTTATTTCCAACGTCATCTTCTTGACCGCCGCGGGAAGCACGCGAATATCCTTCCTGCGGCTTCAATGGCGTGAGAAAAATGTTTGAGTGCATGGTACTATATCGATCCCTGGGCCATCAAAAGATCAGCGAAAGTAGATCTGCAGAAGCTTTGGTCCAAGCCCCTCAGAGGTGGAGAGAGTATCGTCGTTGGCACTTTGAGATGTTCGGCGTCTCGTTATATAAATGAAAATATTTGTGGAGGCGTTGTTCATGCTCAGCCGCCGAAGGATGGGGCCTAAATCTGAATCTGCCAATCATAGAGGTCCATCCAACAGCAGTCTCACGTACGCCACAAAGCTACGCTGCACTAGTCATAGCTGTAACTCGGCCGAAGTGATGTGGCTATGGGCTTGAGTAAGCACAGCAGCAATTTACACTGGTGAGGCGCATGCTGCAATAGCGTGGCCAAATCCCTCAGAAGGCTGTCAGCCATGGAAATAACACTATTTCAGCCTTAGACACATCACAAGGCATACCAAGAAGTATTACTAGCGTGCTAAGCCTCCGGAGAGCCTACCATGGGGTCCTCATCAATTGCGCATTTCGCGAGAAAAAAAAAAAAGACACACAAACTCGAACTTGCTCAGTCCAGTAAATGCGTACAAAGCAGTATCTCTTGTATCACATGTGGTAAAAAAAAAAGGGGGGGGGTCTTAGATTAGTATCAAACTAGAAACTGAGGATTATAAACCATTCAGAAATAAATGGATTATAGTATTGAGGCCGAAATCGAGTCATTAAGGCTGAGGTACCAATCGGGCTCTGTAAAGCTGCAACGACACGTAGTCAACTACCAACTCTGCATGCAACTGATTCAAGACTGAAGTGAGGGAGGCTTCGCTTCCGGTAAATTAGGTCGTGAACCTGGCCCATTTGCGTGCTCGTCGCACAATCGCGGTGTCGCCTAGTATTTACTTGCTGAGTTTAGACCAACAGAATCCAGTTTCTTGTTCTTAAAGCTTGTGCTATGCAAGAGCAGGGAATTAAACATATTTGTGCCATTCATTTGTGGCGCCTGGTACACCGGCTGATCAGTTTCGTGCTACTCAAGAGAACTGTTCCCTTCTTACGGCTGTGTGACACCAAGTACTCAGCGTAATGAGGCTATGAGGTGGGCGCTTACACTTCCGACTATTAAAGTGTTGTGGGCATCGTGGCGGAGCATTGGGATGATCCTTCAACTTAGGCACACCTCGAAATATCCATATGCTCTTGGATAATGGACAGGCAAGCGATGATTGCGATAAAGGTGCTCCCCGGCGAGGATGAGTCAAAGAGTATATACGGCCTAGGTTAAGCAGAAAAGACACGCTTCACTATGCCAAGGCTAAGGAGACCCGGTCCCAAACAAGCGCGGCCTTGCGACACCTTCGTCGGATAGCGCTTCGGGGAAATGCAGTAATGCCCCTTCGGTCGATCACCTAGAATTAAAAGAGCAATTGACGTTCTGATTGATCAAGTTTGCGTACACCTGTTCGTTCATTCCTCCTGTTATGGGTGATCGTTTTCTTTGGTCTCGATCAAATCCCAATTTCGCAACCTTGTAGCGACCTTGTCCTTTAACTGTGTCAGGGATAATAGGGAAGTGGACAGTTCATGTCGTTTAAGAAGAAGTTTTCCCATAAAACGAAAATCGGGATAATACAATATGCACACCTTTAGCGTGCAATGTAGCAACGTGCACACCCACAGCATGAAATGCTGTCAAGGCTCAACCTCAGGATGATCGCTGAAAGGTTTATTGCGCTACGTACAGGAAGCTAGAACTTAAGGAAGGAAAAGAAAGAGGAAGAAGAAGAAGAACGATCGACTTAAGTACAGGAGTAAAATAGAGTCACGTGTCCGCTAAGGATTCTTCCGAAGCTTACTTTTGCCACCAGGCTTCCAGACTATAACAAATGCACACCTATTTTGCCAAGAAATATGATCTTTTCTTAAATATCTTAACTATAACGTAATACAACATAGAAAGCCAACTTAGATTAAGAACTCTAGAGCCTTCTTTAGGGTTAGGAGAGTTAGGAGGGTTAGTTAGGGTAGATTAGGGGTTAGAATTAGCGTTTTAGTATGGGAGTATAGGGGATTTATTCCCGACTAATTACTTCCCCCTAAAACATTCCGGAGTCTAATTTAAAGTTTAGAATATCTAATTTATTAATAATTAAAGAGATTGGTAGGATATTTACAGGGGTTTTAATAGGTAAATATAAGTAAGAGCCGGGGGTAAAGTTAATAGTGTGCATCTTGTAATATAAGTGTGCAAAGTGCTACATTGCACGCTAAAGGTGTGCATATTGTTTCTTCCCCAACAAAAATTTTAGTATGCTTCAATAATCAAAAAAAATTGCGAGCACGACTGCCTAGCGCACGACGGAAATAATACAATAGTCCCCCGCAACAGCCCAGTCCAAGCGAGACGAGTAATACTCCGCGGATGATGAGTCGACGCTTTATTTTGCGATGAAGGGTATCCATTTCTCGCCGAGAGCTATCGTGTGGAAACTCCAGGTCGGGTACAGGAAGCTGCAGTATATCGCAAAGCGGTTTCCACCCGTCTTTTATGTTGACTAAATGAAGCTGGCCCTCGGGAACTGTCCTGCGGATGTATTTGTCATGAGCACCGTATAGTGCTTTTTGTGTTGTCAATTGTCAATCTTATCTCGTCTTCTGGGAGGCCCACGGCCTGAGGAACGCGTTTCCAGAGGAAGCCGTGCGAGATTGCGAGGAAGCGATACAAAGTCGGCGACACCCAGCCAACGGAGGCATAATCATCAACACGCCACCAGAGGTTCTTGTAGCTCTCCCACCAAGATTCCTGATCGCGTCTAGTGCAAATGACCTTTGCGTGCGGATAGAGCTGCAGCAGCTCTTCGACGAAATAGCAAAAGGGCATGTCGGTCACCGCAACGCAGCCCTCGGTCAACCGCGCCAGGCAATACAGGGCAAAGGTGCGCTCCACTAGCGTCCTACAGGGGCAATGCTGCACGAGTTCGAGCATTAGCCGCTGCTGGCCTGCGCTGCCCATGTATGCGAGCCTCCCGCCATCAGCTGCCGGGCCGCCAAGGAGGATGGACAGCGCCGTGCCCGCTGACGTAGTACCCGTCCGTGGCAAGCCACAGTTGATGACCTGGAGGGTTATGGGCGGTGACCCGTGGAGGCGGGAATGCTGGTTTACAAGCGGAATGGACAATTTATTGGAAGTCGTCATGAGTTATAGTGGGATGGCTTGTGTGCGATGGTCGAAGGTGATTTACAAGACGTGCTAGGAAATGGAAGCTGGGAAGTTGCGGAGTGAAGGAAGATTTTTACATAGTTTAGGCTGCTCAATCCCATTGGGTCACCAGTGCGGTTCAACAAAATCGGACAATTCCCACAAGCGAATATCCCGTACGAACTTCGACACCGCCGACACTCCGCCTTCTCCTTTCAATACTTCCAAACGAGAGAAGAAAAGTTGATTGATGAAGGAGACAGGCCGGCGTTGGCTATAAGGGCCAACGCTCGGTGTTGACGAAGCTACTGAAGCAAAAAATCTAACCCTGAAACGGCCTAGCGGCTGCCACTGGAAACCTTCCACCCTCCAACAGATTTCATAGACACCCCGACTAGTTCCATTCTCTAATTCGCAGACCTCTACAAGCATCCATCAATGTGGGGTACAGCCCCGCCGAAAATACCTAACCTACCCTCATCCATACCATCAGACGCAATCCATCTTTTTCAGGGTATTTTCACAGGATGATCCTCGCCTAATCCTTACCGTCATAATGGCAGTAGGGGCCTGCCTATCGGGCTGTTATGGTCTAGAAGTCTGGTGGCAAAAGTAAGCTTCGGAAGAATCCTCAGCGGACACGTGACTCTATTTTACCCCTGTATTTAAGTTTATTATTCTTTTCTCCTTCTCCTTCTCCTTCTCCTTCTTCTTCTTCTTCTTCTTCTTCTTCTTCTTCTTCTTCTTCTTTCCTTAAGTTCTAGCTTCTTGTACGTAGCGCAATAAACCTTTCAGCGATCATTCTGAGGTTGAGCCTTGACACGGGCACGAAGGGTAGGCCCCCTAAAACGTTATACACGTACCGCTAATAACGTAATACTTAGTATAGTATTAAATAATAATAGATGCACTAAATACGTAGTATTTAGTCTCTCTCACCTCCATTCCCTTTAGCCTAACTACTTTCGACTTATATAAATCTTATTGTAGCTACTAAACCCTTATAATTTACGAGACGAGAGCCGTATATATTGCTCTTACGGGCGCTTACGAGGAGTAACATAGAGATAAGTAGTAGCGAAGGCGACGGGGTCGCGATCAAAGGCGCCTGTAAGAGATATAAATTTAGCGATTGAAGAAGTAGCTAGGCCCAGTACTACTACCACTACTAGATAACGTACTCTTAGCTCTACTATTATCAATGTTTAAGAAGAGGCCGCTAGCGTTCGACTTCTAACCCTTAGAAAAATTTTCATGGGACTTTTACGGCGCGGCGGTACTATTCCCACACACTAAGAGAGACACCGCGTGGTTCCGGAAGTCAAGAGCCTTCTGGTTAAAGGCTTAATTGTTTCGAAGATCGAGAAAAATATCCAATTCACCGATGCGGAAGAAAACGACACCGAGACTGTATGTCGCGAGGGCAAAGCCATTAGCCAATGGTTCGTCACTGCGCATCAGCATCTTTTCTAGACCCAAATCAAAGGAAAGGACAGCAGTCACATATCGATGAAGTTTTCATCTGCGCAAACACTGTACATCGAGGCACGAGGTGAACGACGCTTACTGGGGCCACCTTTGTGGCGCGATGGAGAACTTAGGCGAGGCGCTCTGTCCCAATGAAAACAAAGATAGATAAAAGGGTCGCGAGGGTCTTTGGAACAAGTATTCTTGGGGAAATTAAGCTCATTCACCTACATTTTGCTATCAGATTAGCCTGTTTGCTTGGCCATTCATTCGAAGGCGCCTTGCGACGTAACTTTTGGCACCAGAGGTTCCAGGAACATCAAGTAATTGAGTCTCCTGAGCGCTTGTCGTATTTCTTACATGATCTCAGCCCATTTCTCGCCCACTTCTTCTCTAGTCGCGTCTGAGCGCATGTTCCTTGAGCAGAAGGGAAGAGCATTCAAAGCCGATCTCACAGAGACTCTTATCTTCAAATTGCATGATGGTACACATGGTCTGTATTTCAAGCCTGCGGTTGAGCGTACGTCCGTCATATCTAATTTGCCTTCATCGCGTCCTTCCTCGCCCTCCAGCGCCTCCACCTCGGATTCAAGTAATACACCGGTACGCCAGCCAAGAAGAACCCCATATGAATGGCGCTCAAGATCCCATACGAAGCCCTGTACCCATACCTCGCCAGCATCGGATTCAGTGCATACGAAATGGCGAAGCTGATTATATTCTTCGTGCCCACCACGACTACCAGCGCCGGACCGGGCGCCTTCGGCCACACCTCTGCAGCAAACGTGGTTGATGATATCAGGCTCAGCACAAAGGAGAAGAGGTATAACCCCCATGAGACGTAGATGATGATCCACCCCGCGCTCCTGTCCGCATTGTCTGCGTAAAACGCATACACTAACAACCCCGCGAAGCCAACCACGCCGCCGAACGCGAAGGGCAGAAGACGGTGCTCCGGCTCGTGCATACCGCCATTGCGCTGGGCCATGGCAATGGAGAGCTTGTCGCCTACGTAGCCGGCCACAAACATTGCGGCGAAGGAGGCAGGGATGGAGGCGATGTTGATCAGGCCGACGGAAGCGGCAGACTGGCCGTAGTTCTCGGTGAGCACAGCGTTGTAGCTGAGCGACATGGCGATCATACAGCCGGTGGTGACGCTGGGGACGAGGGTGGCGTAGAGGATGCCGGGGGCGGTGCAGCATTTGGTCATCTCGAGGAATGAGGCGGCGATGATCCGGGAGGCATTGGGCGCTTTGCCGGGCCAGGGGTTGAGGAGCTGCACGTATGTTTTTGGCTGGGGGAAGGCGGCGTCGGTGACGTGGACGTCGCCGTACGCGGTGGAATACTCTTGGTACTCGTCGTTGGTCATGATGCGAGTGTTGCCAAATTCATCGGTGATGATCACTTGTCCATCCATGTAGGTGGGAGGGCGGTGGAAGCGCGTCTCAAAGGCGAAGAAGATGGCCAGTATGAGACCGAAGCCGCCAGCGATGGTCATAATGCCATAGTACCAGCGCCATGAAAGTGCTGCTACCTGGTAGCTGCTCGCAAGTGTAAGCGTGTTGGAGATGATGCTTTGGATTGACCAGTAGGCGCCGAAGACCTGGCCGCGCTGGTGCACGTATGTTACTTCAGCCATCATGAGAGGGAGCAACTGATGAACGGTCAGCATGATCTACCCGCCCTGACCCGTTAGAGCTCTTACCGATTCCGTAGCTCCACTTGTCAAACCTTGAAACACTCGAGCTACCAGATGTCCCACGAAGTCATGACTGGCTGCAGCACCTATGCACGATGCCACCAATGCCAACGCAGCTACCAGGAATGCCGGGCGCCGTCCGTAGGCGAGAGCAAAAGGAAGGATCAGGTAATTGCCAACGCCAGTGAAGAATGATGGTAGAGTTGCAATAAGCATGATGTTATTCGTTGAGTATCCTTGCGGTGCATAAAGATTGATGAACACGAGGATGATTGGGCCAAGGGAGCCGACTACAGCCAGAGACATAAAAGCTAAGGGTTCATTAATATTGGCCCTTCCAGACGTGTTCAGGTGCTGCTCACCGAACCAACAACATGATACGATAATGCCTGCCTTCTTCCAGTAGGAAAAGTTCAGAGGGTCATTCGGGCTGGAGGATGGAACTGGCAGCTTGCGGATCTCGCCTGATTCGCCAACAAGCAGGGCATTCCCTGTGTCTGCGGCTACAGGCTTCTCAAGCACCTCGATGTGCTCCCCGCTGGTCTTCTCCTTCAGCTCCCTGGTCTCGGCCATTGTGTTCGCGATGGGGATGAGATCGAAACGAGATGAAGAAGCGGTACACGGCCTGGGGTTCGAGACACTTGGCCGTCCATCTTATCGTGAAGCGCCATCTCGGAATGCAGGTCGGAAACGGGCCGCGACGATGTTGAGAGGGATGTGGGGGTGGGTTTCCGAGCAGTCTAGCTTTTCCGGGCAGCAGGATTCGCGGTGCAGAGCACAGATCCACGTCGATATCAGAGCCGCCGGGTAGGTTGGTCGTGCGGAGGGTCGAGGTGGCAAAATGAGGTGATTGCAGGACCCACGATCGCGTCGATGTCGCCATCCCCCTTTCCGTACGTGGCTGCAGAGAGGACGACCGCTGCGCAGGCAGGCCAGCGAACCAGGCGAAGAACCCGGTGGCGGCTGTCGCGATCGCGTTCGGTGATGGCTTGCCCCCCCCAGCTACCCCGCAGGTCCTCAGCCACTGGCAGTGCACGTGCTGGGCGATCCCCTCCACATGCCGGACGGCATTGGATAAGACTCGGCGGCATGTGCGGTAGGCAACGGAAAGCGTCAGTGGCCTCACCAGAGCTCACGCGGCGGCATGTCCGACCAGGGCGACAGTGGGCAGCCAATCGGAGCTCCCCCGATTCCACCCCCTAAGCGTAAGCGCCTCTCTCGCGCCTGCAACTGGTGCCGCAAGCAGAAGGTCCGCTGTGATGAATCTCTCCCCTCCTGTCTGAACTGTCGCCTTCGCAACCTCCACTGCATTACTACTGAGCCAAAGAGCGGCAAAGAAATCTCCTCCTCTGACCGCAAGCACTCTGCGAGACACAGGTCTTCCGTCCGCGAAAACGACAGCCAGCCTTCACCATGTCGCTCGGATCCGGATTCGCCGTATTCCTCAACCACTGCAAGTACCGCCACGAGTCTGCTGGCCTCAGCAACTCCCGCCTCTCTGAGGACCGACAACTTCACCACGACCATTTCGAATCTCGCGGCCGCGAGCAATGCTCCCCGCCCCGTGCCCTGGACCAGCTTGCCGACGCCAGAGACGGCATCCACCCGGCCTCGAGCATGCAGCCGCGCCGGCCTTCCTCGCTCTCCTCAGAAGCCTCGCACTGAGACGGCGATCTCTTCCAACGGATCACGGGATCCCGCCGCCGCGACGCCTCAAAGTTCTGACTACGCAATAAATTACGGCGACGGGCCTGTGAGGCGCAAATTCCTTGGCGCCAGCAGCTCTCAAGTACTTGTGCAATGGCTCGACCTTTCCTTCTCTCGTCGCGGACCCTGGCCCAAAGTTTCTCAGTTTTTCCGCTACGGTATTTCGACTGCCGAAGAGTTCTCTTATGATCTATGGAACACCCCGAAGCCCTTATCCCCTTACTCGGAATCCGCAAAGTACCTCTCCGTTTACCGGACTCGCATCCACCCCCTGTTTCCCGTACTTGATATCCCCGATTTTTCCGGAGTCTACAAAAATCTGCAAGGAAAAGACCCTCGAAGTCTCAGTCCCACGGACCTCCCCTCGCTTGCCTGCTGTTATGCTGTGGCGAGCATTGGAATGGACGCAATCGCAGCAGAGCCGTCAGAGGTGGCTACGGAATACCTCACAAGCGCATACTCAACATACGCTCACATCATCGCAATGCCATATTTACGATCAATCCAAGCGCTCTTGCTCTTGGCGCTTGCTCTCAGGGGTCGCCATAAAGAAGGAGTTGCGTGGCACGTGATCGGCCACGCTGTCCGCATGGCCCAGTCTCTTGGCCTGCACCGCCACCAGCATTCTCACAACTCGCCCTCAAATGCGTCGCCGCCACAACTGGATCTTGATCGCAATATATGGTGGTCACTATTCTGTCTCGAAAAGATGATGGCACTTCAAACAGGACGGCCTTCTGCTATCAGAGACGAGGATTGTGACCAGACCCTTCCGGCCCCAGCCGCATTTCCTATTCTACACCATTTGATCGGCCTTTCACAGGTCCAGAGTGCTATCGCACGTAGTATGACGAGCCAAGTCAACCAGAAAAGAGGAATACGCGACTTTTTCTGTGAGGCTGCTGAGCTCGATGCCCGATTGATCGAATGGGCAATGAGTTTGCCAGACGGTCTTCGTCCCGGCGCAACCCTCTACTGTACCCCTGAGGACCAACCTTTTGCGACCTTCTTCTCTTCGTGCTACCATGAAGCGTAAGTCATCTACTAGAATTGCTTTGAGCTCCTCCGCTCACCAGAAACCAGGTTGATCACACTCCACCGAACAGCTCTCATCCTTGACACCAGCGTTTTTGGGGAGCAAGTCAGGAGGCACGCGCCGGAAGGTCAAGCATCTTATCGGCTGAGCCAGGCAGAGGACATCTGTGTTGCATCTGCCCGTGCCATCGTCCGAGCTCTGAACGAACTCAAGAGCTCATGCGGAGACTTGGCGCATTTGCTCACGGCTTCCGCGCCTCTTCTCGCGACATTTGTTCTCACCATCTCTATTCTCAAACATCCCACCCGCTGGAATATCCGCGCTGATCTGGCGGTAAGGGTTTCCTACCTACACCCAGGAAGAACAAATCTAACGTGATGGTCAGCTTCTACTCAATATTGCGGCTTTCACGGAAGATGTGTTCGTATCTGCCGGCCAAGATCCCACTTTTAACGAAATGTTCGCCCTCATGCGTGACGCCGCATCTAAGCACGTCGAGTATGCAGCACCAACTTCGGATACAGACATTGGAACCACGCATTTTGGGCCTACCCGTCAAAATAGCCTGCATCAAGATGAGTTATTAGAGCAACAAGGTCCAAGAGCCAATAACATAACTGGAGACAACATTGCACACTATGGTCCCGAACAAGCGGCTGGCCTTGAATTTCTTGTCAATGAAGAACCTTGGTCGCAACTTCTCTCCGGCAATTTAGATCTTGGCACGGCTCCATGGGATTACGACATGGAAACGTTCTTGGGACTACCGCATTTCAATGAGGGTGTGTTAGGTCTATGATATGAGCTTGTGTTGTTGACTTTATCATGATTCCCCTTTATTATTTGTATTCTGTTGTAATTTCATTTTCACTGGAAGTCAAGCGCTGACCTCTACTGTATTGTACGGTTTTGGCTTTAGTAACATCTCCATACCCCTATTGGGCCAGGGTTTTGACGAGAATTGATAGTTTTTCCATGATAGTTTTCCTTCCATTCTAGCTTGAAAAAAAAAGCGTTCATCGTAATTGTTTTGCTATAGAAACGTGGGACTCCCACCCCTTACTTTCACATAAGTTATTGTCGAGGTCATCCATTTCACGCCCCAACTGCCACTTCCGGCTGGACCTTTTGCGTCTGCGGAACATCGACCACTGCCGGGGCGGAAGCAACATCTTCGATGCCTGCGGTCTTCCGGATGTAGGGGATTCCAGTAAGCTTGAGCCCAACCTCAGTTAGCACCGGCTCGTTGACCGGTTTGAACCTGTTGTGCGGGTCATCTTCACCATCACGCTTGGCAACGTTGCTGCCAACGTGCCGCGCATTGGGCCAGTGAGTGGTACTGACGCGTTCTACAAGCTCAGGTCAGTTGAACTCTTCAACAACCTCCGCACACCGACAAAGAACAATTCAAACTTACTCTCAAACGCCTCGCGTTTCCTCCGCAGATCCTCCTGCGTCGCCTCTGCCACAGGCATATAGCATGTGTAAATGGCGAACCTCGGCTGCGTGCTCGTCTCCGCCGGGCTCAAGTTATAATGAGGCGTCCTGCTGTCCCAAAGCAACAGATCGCCGGGCGCAGCGCACAACTAAAGCCACCATCAGCCACTCGCTCACCCTGCTGAAAGGCTCACAACGGGGTAAAAGCAAAAAAAAAAAAAAAAAGGGCATACCTTTTCCCACTGACAACCCCTCTCCTCCAACCACCTCAACCCCCTCTCCTTGAACCCATACCACTCACTCGTCCACGCCGGGATCCGCTCCTCCCCTTCCCGCCTCATCACCTCATGATACTCCTCACTCACCCTATGCCCGCCCTTGCACACGATCAACCCCCCGTCGTCGGGCCCGTTTGGAAGCAGGTTCACAAGGCCCTGCAAGCACCTGAACCCACCCTTCTCCGGATCCTGGTCCTGGTGCGGCCAAGGGTTGTTGGGCGGGATGTCCTTGCGGTTGGGGAACGACGCGTTGAGCGCGTCGAACGACACCAGCAGGTCCGGCGTGTCGTAGACGCGCGCAAAGGCCGACACGACGCCGGGCTCCTGCCGGATGGCCCACGCGAACGACTCGTGCGTCGCGGCATAGGCGAGGATCATGCCTTTTTCGGTGATGTGCGGGAGGTGGCGCTTGTGGATGGTCGTGGGGTCGTGGCGGTCGAAACCAAGGTTGCTGGTGATGTTGTTAGCTGTGGGAAGGGGGGATGACCGGGAGACGGGGAGGTTGGTCGCAGGTGCTTACAAGCCTTCGAGCCAGGAGTACATCTCGTCGGCGTACTTGTCGGCGCGCTCGCGGGGGATGGCGCCCTTGATGATGGCGAATCCATCCCGAGAGAGGTCGTCGCGGAAGTCGCCGTAATGCTTGTCGGCCTCGGAGCAGTGGAGACGGTTTGGCCCGGATGGCTGAGCTGCGAGGGGCTGGGAGGCCATGGTAGCTGCGAATCTTGTACTTCTTGGACTAATTGTAGTTCTGAACAGACAAGATTACGGGTTCTCTGAGGAGATTGAGTTAAGTCCGCAGCACAAGACGTGCAGTCATTTTTAAGTACGCCTCACTGACGCATTATGCCGTGATCGCAGATTGAAAGCATTCCGTCTCATCGCATTCGTGTTTCCCTTTCCGTTGCCTCCGACCCGGCGAGGCGCATGAGAGTAGTGACCGGAAACGTGGGCAGCTAGTGGTCAATCCCCCACTGTTGTCCACCTTTCCGAGCACCTGTCCGACTTAGCGCGCCGTTTCCGATCCGGGACTGTGGGGTCGGAAGGACACCCTCTTTCCGACCCCACAAGGCCATCGCGAAGTGCAGAGACAGCTTAAGCTGTGCGTCAGACGTAGATTGCGGTAGGACGTAGTGAAATTCCGCAAAATTGATGTGAGGGTGCCAAATCTTCCACAGAAATTCCACCGTTACTCCAGTCACTTACGTTACCCTGAAGTATCTCCACTCTCTCAAACTTCAACGACCCGCGATCTATCAGAATGACCGCCACAGCGAACGAGGACAAGATGCCCTTCCGCATCATCATCGTCGGCGGGGGCATCTGCGGTCTTAGCGCCGTGAGTTCAGCCTTCACACTCTTCGCCATTGGCCTCAAACCTCGCCTGCTCACATCACTTCCCCCAACGCGCAGGCTATCGCACTCCGCGGGCCCAACCGCACCATCACCATACTCGAACAATCCAGCTTCCTGCGCGAAATCGGCGCGGCCATATCCCTGCAGCCCAACGCGTCCAAAATCCTCTCCCAAACCTGGCGCATCGATCCGTCGGGCGGCGCCACGGACCGCTCGCAGCCCGGCTGCCCGGCCGTCACCGACCACGGCTTCCGCATCTACTCGACGGCGGGCGCGCTCGAGCGCTGCATCCCGCTGCTCGACACCCGCGCCGCCTACGGCGCCGACCGCGTCATCTACCACCGCC